>NEWO01000384.1:381421-406047 GCA_003013225.1 Phalaenopsis aphrodite
TAAAACATAATATTTTTAGCAAACATTCATAAGTGTTTCATAAATCACATGTATGAATCATAAGCAATGAATACTTACAACTTATTATTTCATAGCCATAGTCGTATGTAACATAACATAGTAGCATCGCATGTTTAGTAAGAGAAAATAACCGACATTCATACATTTTAAGTTGATATTCATTTACAATATGCAAAAAGTCTAAATATAATAGTTTCGAATACATAATCATATCAAAACCTAAAGAAGCTTATTTTTTTTAAATTAGCATAAGATTATTTCACTTGACTGGACGGAGCAGCCTTACGATAGGTTGCGACACACTCGTCTTGAGCTTGTCGCCTCATGTAAACAACCTGAAAATCGTGGACATAATAGAAATTCATGAAATTCCAGTTCGTATCTTGATTTAACCCAAAAGTCATATAACTCAATCGGGCTTCTCGACATAAATCCGTTCTTCCAAAACCGCTTGATCTTCTCGCCGACTCTTCCTATCACCTCAAAACTTTCTTCTTCTTTGGTGAGTTTGTGCTAAAGCACTTACGGAAGCTCGCTAACCACGTTTTACACTTCCGACACAAATTCAACGGCTCTGATGGCTACCAGAAATGAAAATCATACAAAATTGAGGCAAATATTAAAACAAAAGTTTGAGGAAGGAAATGAAAGTCTAGAATAGCATGTAAGAGGTTTCGTACCTTTGGATTTCATTCTCGGACTCACAGTCATGTCCTGTGGCTCTCATAACCAGCGCTTGCCTCCCTCATCATTATTTTACTCGCTCCGGTGATCGCTCGAGGAGGAAAATACGGGAGAGGGATTGGGACACGACACTTACGGAAAAACCTCTCCCCATCTAAGCCATACGATCTATTCTACATCAGAAAATTGCGAAGGAAGGTCAGTTAGAAACAGTAAATGTGCGGGAGACAGGGATTAAGGATACTTAAGGGTTTAATTAAATTAGTTAAATTTATAACTTCAAAATTTTATCTCCCAATCCGTTCATGATCAATTTGACGTGAATAATTTTATAGAATTAATTCGGTTGAATTTTAGGAGATGTAAAATTTGAAGTACTTTTAAATTTTGTTGAATTTTATGTGGTTCTCAAATTTTGGGCATTACAGCTCTCCGCTCCCTATAAAAAAAATTATCCTCAAATTTTTTGACTTTACTTGAAGAGCAGGGCATTTATGCCACATTTCTTTTTCATTTTCCCACGTTGCTTCCTTTTAAGGCACGTGGTTCCACTTTATCTTGACAAAGAAGAATTTATCTGTTTCATTGCTTCTTAACTTCAGGTTCTTTAATATATGTTAGATTTTTTTGTACTTCAATATATTCATGTGAAATTCTCTATTCTAAGTTTGAAACCCATTTTCTCAGCATTGAAATGTGGAACACATCGTGAATATCTGACATATCCGCAATTAACACTAATTAGTAAGCAATGAGACCGATTCTTTCTATAATTTCAAAAGGACCGATGTACCTCAGACTTAATTTGCTTTCTTAACCAAATGTAGTTGTATGCTTCATTGGCCTAACTTCAAATTAGACTATCGATTCCGAGCAGCTTTCAATCAGCCTCTGATTAATTTCACTTTCTATATGACTTCATCAACTAAATCAGGACCTAACATTTGACGTTTACTCACTTCGATCTAACTCAAAGGAGTTCAACACTTTATGCTATACAGTGCTTCATAATGAACCATTTTGATACTAGACTGATAGCTATTTTTGTAGGCAAACTCGATCATTAGAATATGATATTCTCAACTGCCTCCAAAGTTAAGAACACAAAACCTTAACATATCTTCCAATATATGAATTATTCTTTTTGTTTGTCCGTCGGTTTGTGGATGAGATGCCGTGCTAAAATGCAACTGCGTACCCAAAGCTTATTGAATGAATTTTCACAACCTAGATGTAAATCTTCCATCTCTGTGAGAAATGATAATTTTTGGAATACTATGCTATTTTCAAATGAATCTGTCTGTTTGATTGGAAAAAAGTGAGTTGGCTTGGTTAACCTGTCAATAATGATTCATATATTAACCCTGTCTGGATAAAGAAAATCTTATAACAAAATTCATAGCAATTTCTTTCCATTTCTATTCAGGTATTAGCAATAATTGTAGTAATTCATTGGATCTCTGATGCTTGGCCTTTACAATCTGACTGCTTGATATTAGATACATATTCAATAACATATTTCTTCAAATTTGGCCACCAAAATATCAATTTCAAATCCTTGTACATTTTTGTGTTGCCTGGATGAATTGTGTAGCCTGAATGATGATCTTCTTGTCAGATTTTTGTCTCAAGTCAGAATGACCAGGTACCTATAGCTGCAACATATTTTTTATCACATCATCTTCACCAACTGAAATATCAGTCATCTTTCTTGATTGACATTTTATTAAGAGTTTTGAATACTCACTATTACCTTTCTGAGCTGACTTGATTCCATCCATCAAGGTTGGTTTCACTGTCAGTTGATGTAATATCCACTATCTTCTGAGCTTCTAACCTCCAATTGTAAGGCATCAATTTCTTTAATAAACTCTGACCTTCGAGTGATAATCCACTTTGCACTACTTGTGGATTTACGGCTCAAAACATTGACAACTATATTTTCTTGGCAGGAAAGTAATGTATAATCCAGATCATAGTCTTTGATCAACTTTAATCATCTTCGCTATCTCAAATTCAGCTCTAATGGTGTGAAAATGTACTTCAAACTCTAATGATCAGTGCAGATTTCACATTTCACGTCGCATAGGTAATGTTGCCAAATCTTGAGAGTAAATACTACAACAGCAAACTCCAAGTCATGCACTGGATAATTCTTCTTATTTGGCTTCAACTGCTTGAATGCATAGGCTATAACCTTTTTATTTAGGCAGCCGAACCCGAGAACATTCGAGAGGGAGGTCGGGGTTTAGGAGTTAGGG
Organism: Phalaenopsis aphrodite; assembly: GCA_003013225.1. Classification (NCBI taxonomy): domain Eukaryota; kingdom Viridiplantae; phylum Streptophyta; class Magnoliopsida; order Asparagales; family Orchidaceae; genus Phalaenopsis; species Phalaenopsis aphrodite. The sequence goes on from NEWO01000384.1 coordinate 384,388, forward strand.
TTTTTTTAGTTTTATGCTTATATATTATATTATATTAATTATATAACTTATATTATATAAATATATAATATTTATATAAGTAATATTTATTAATAATTTGTTATATATTATAATTTATAGGATTTAATTTCTTAAAATTTGATAAATTTTTTTATTTTAAAAAGTTTTAATTAATTACAATTTATAATATTTAATTTTATGAATATGTATTATATGTGTGTGTATTTATTTATTTATTTCTTTTCGAGCCAATTCGAGCCGAAAATGAGCGAACGACTCGTTTATATTTCGAGCTTAAAAATTTGTTCATGTTCGGCTTGTTAAGCTTAACGAACGAGCCAAACACTAGCTGTTTGCGAACAACGAGCCAAATTGACATCCCAAATTCTGCCTCAACAGTTTCAATACAATCTTCAGATGCTTAGCATGATTGTCGTAATTTTTTTTGAATATATAAGAATATTGCCAATAAAAATAATAACAAACTGATTCACATAAGGCTTGAAAATTTAATTCAAGTTCATAAATACACCAGGAGCATTGAAAAGATATAACTAACGATTCGTAATGATCATATCTAGCCCTAAAAGCTGTCTTAGTTATATCTGCATCATTGTCTCTGACCTGATGATATCTTGACTTCAAATCGATTTGGATAATTACAGTAACACCTTCTAACAGATCAAATTGATCATCGATCCTGGGTAAATGATACTTGTTCATGATTGTTACTTTGTTCAACTCTTTATAATCAATACACAATCGTATTGATCCTTTTTTCTTTCTGACAAACAAAATTAGAGCACTCAAAGATAAATTGCTTGACCTGATAAAACCCATTTCTATTGGTTCTTGTAATTGACATTTCAATTCTTGCAATTCCTTCGAAGCCATCAATTGTGGAGACTTGAAGATTGTAGATGTTTCTAGTTGTACGCCAATATCAAACTCAACTTTTTCATTGTGGTGGTAGCTCTAACAATTCTTCAGGAATTACAACAGAAAATTAAACAAAAACTGGAATATTTTTCAATTTTTGCACATCTTTATTCAACACTTCTAATTCGGCTAAGAACACCAGTTCACCACTTCACAAATATCTTCCAACTTGCACTGCACTAAGCATGGACGATTGTGCATTTCGATCACATGATATAGAATGTCTTTTCACCTGGCAATTTGAGTTTTACATGCCTTTTCCAACATTTAGATGTAGCAAAATATTTTATTAACTAACTCATTTTCAGTATGACATCAAAGTCTGAATTGATATTACAATCATCTCTGCTTGTAGCTTTTTGTCATGTATATTAACATGTATGATACATTGTCTATTTACATAAAAATCTGCTTCTCGAAGGCATAATAATACACAAAATAGAAGTAAAATGCATAATATCAACATGTAAACTAACAACGAATTCATCATAAATAAAGGAATGCGATGCCCTTTACTCAAATAGAACAATGACACATATCTTGAATAAAAAATGTACCTGTAACCACTACTTCATATTCTTTTACTTCTTGAGGTGTAATTGCCAAAACTCGAGCTTTTACTGGATGGTCAGTTATGCGCTCTGAAGTTTCACTCTTTACTTGAGTTGAAGGTTTTCCAAAAATTGAGATTTGTTGGAATACTGCATCCCAAAAATTTTTTAGGCTATCACTGTCCTTGAATTGTCAGCAGTCTGTTGTCCTTTTTCTTTTCATGTGGATAATTCATTTGAATATGCCTTGTCTGTTCACATTTATAATATTTTCCTTAACCATACAAACACTATCGAAAATGTTTTTTCCCACACTTTTCACAAATTGACTTTTCTTCCTTAGTCTGCTTTTGCTTGCCTTTTGATTTAATTTTCTTGCTTTGAAAGTATCGTCCTTTGCCAAAATCCTTTCTCTTGCTTGTTGTAGTTGCTAATGTTGATTGGAAAGTTTAGCTCATTTTCAATTCTTCTGGGTCTTTCAACTAACACAAAGAAATCACTTATGTCAAACGGTGCCAATGCCAAACTCAACCGATTTATGAGGCCGTGCAGAAATCTATGACATTTTTTCTCCTAGGCACGGGTATAGTGAGGTGTATATCTGGCAAGAGAAGTGAATTTTACCTCACATTGCCTAACTGTTTTGGACCCTTGAGTCAGATTGAAAAGCTTATCTTGTAGCGCTAATATGGCTAAAGGCGAAATTAATCAGTCTTTGAAGGCTTTAACAAATTCATTCCACTGAAAATGTGGAAGAGGCGTTTGCTAAAATTTTTATCGATGCTGCGCCTGCTACCATCTTTCTGCCTCGCCTTCTAGCATGAAAGTGGCTGACACCACTCTTCTGTTTTCTTGAAAAATCATACCATTCAGAATTTTTTCGATCTTCAGTTGCTAATCTTAAAAAATTGTAGGGTCATTGAAACCCTTGAATACAAGTGGCTTGAATGACTAAAATATCTTCGAGCATTGATCCACTTCTGCCCCAGTTTCAAATCTGAGTCTTTTATTGTGGAGGATCTTCAAATGACAACCATTTTGTCAACCACTTGTGATATTAATTGCACATGCCCTGTAACTCAATAGGTCGGAGTTCTTCATTTGTTTTGTTATGACTATCATTGCTGCTTAAAAAAAATTTCGATCGCTTTGCACTTGGCCTACGTGACTGTCCCTCAGTACTTTCTGATTCTTCTTCGGTAATATTCATCTGTCATCACGACTCGGTCTAGGGTTTGGAATTAACGTAGATGAGAACGCACTGTGAAAAACATAACTTTGCTATTCTATTTCTACTACTAACAATTCAATATTAAAAAATACATAAAAAAAACCACTAAAGAAAACAATAAAATGTAATAAGTCAAAATTTATACATTTCTGTTGTTGTTTTTGTCTTTTATACACAATTGCTCATCTTATATTCATCTTCTTTAAATGTTCAAAATCTAATATAATATTAAAACAACATAATGAGTTATTTAAAGATAATCCAAGAGTAATTACATTTCGAAACTACTACAATCCAAGGAAAAGAATTCAACATGCATACAAATCTATAAAAACTCTCATAATATGTTGATCTTTCATATTCTTATAAGCAATTTGATATATGCTAATGCATGTATCAATGACCTTTTCTAAATGAAAATACTCACCTTTTTGTAAGAATTTATTTTAATTTTACTTTTACTTTATACGTACACATTTATCTATGAGGTTCACCATCAACAAACGTAAAAAACTTATGGCCAATATTGCCTCATCGGCTTCCGTAGGCACAACGGTTAGCGATCTACACTTCACAATTATCTATAGTGGAAAGTCGCTTACCTACCCATGGCCGATACTGTCTTGTCGGCACAGCGGTTAGCAATGTAAATATCACAACTGTCTGGGGGTAAGCTCTAGTCAGCTCGCCCCTGACCGATATTATGTCGTAAGCACAGCGGTAGTGATCTAACTATCACAATTATCTTAGGTGATAGAAAAACTCTACGCGCGTGGGTACACTGACCTCCTCTGCCATTTCCATTATAGGGTAAAATCCCCCCTGAACATGCACATACAAACATTCATATATGAACTATTTCTTTCTTCATAAATATATTATTTTGAAACATCTTTATGCATTCTGCTAACATGTATACTTACTGTAACTCAGCTGTACGCTATTATCATGCATCTTTTTTATCATTCATAATTCTATCTCATGTATGTTTACTCTGTTGTGCATCTATTCACTATGCATATCTTTTCTATCATATCTATCTTACACATCATATCTATCATATATGATACATATCATTTATGCACATCTTTCATATCTACCAATATGAATAATCTAATGTAATATAAATCTCGTTGAACTGCAATATACATGTAATCAACATAAAATTTGCAATAAAGACGATTATTGAAATTTAGAAATGTATTTACTCATCTCGATTGCCACGCTAAAATCTTAATTATCGAAAACTAGCTGGAGGCTGCTGTGATTTTATATTGAGGTTAATAAAGTATAAAACATAATATTAAATTTAAATATTTAAGCATTTTTTATTACTGTAAATAATTATCTTTGCTAAGGATTAATTTACCTGAATTTTAACGGAGTTGACCTATTCTTTCTTCTGCACACTTGACTCATACTCATCTCCTTAGGTAACCAACCTGAAACCCACAATCAACTTCAAATTTAAAGATATCTTGGCTCATATAGTAATTAAATAAAAAATATAATTGATTTGTTAAAATATTTCTTAAATAGTCTTCTCAACAACTAATCCTTCTCTAAAGCTGCTAAATCTTCTTCTCTTCTTCTTAACTTTGCTTACTCCCTTTTAACCTTCTTGAATTCGTGATGAAATCCCGCACGAAAACTCACAAGTCATGTTCAACACTTCCGATGCAAATTCGGCACCTACTGGAAATGAACATTGCACGGAAAATGAGGCAAATCTCAAAATGAAAACAAGAGGAAAGAAATAAATGTTTCAAATAACATGAAATAGAGTTTCATACCATAAGAGATATCATCTCAGAGCACTAAAACGTCGTCTGGGGTTATACACGGGCTGCTCCGCTTTTCTGTTTGTGACTCAAGAGGTTGCGACTGCACGTGGGTTGCTGTAGAGCTACAAGGTTGCGATCGCAGCCGTCGCTGGTCTGCTGCTAAGAGAAATCAGGAGGGAGGGAGGGTCATGCAAACGAAATTGAGAGGGGGTGGGGGGGAGGGTATCAGGAGAGGGGAGGACTTCGTGCGGCGCAACTAAGAGGGGGAGAGGAAATTGCGAAGCTCTGGAATGGGGATTTCCCCATTCGACGCCATCGAGTGAAATATAACTTGTGGGAGAGGTTGGGTAGGAACAATGACGATGGGATTAGGGAGAGATTTAGGATAATTAAGGTTTTAATTAATTTAATTATACTTATAACTTCAGATGTTTATATCTTTCAATCTATTTATAATTTATATATAATATTATATATCAGATTGTTTGATTTGAGACGTAAAATTTTATAAAATTGATTCGGTTGGAATCTGAGAAAATATGAAATCTGAGGTTTATTTCCAGCCGCCAAAATTTTTATCAAATTTATAAAAAATTGGTTATTACAATCTCTCATAAAATTTCGTCATCAAAATTCATGAACTTCACATAAACTATGAATATATACATTATAAAGATGAAATAAAAAATGATTACAAAAAGCTGTTTCTTGCGAAGCGATAACTGAAACAAAACAAACTCTACGCATCAACATGAGTGACTATATGTTAATCTATTTCTTGATGAGTTAGGGAATGAACACTTGGGCGAATATTATGCCTTGTTTGCTCCTTATGAGACACATTATCACCTTAAATTATCTTATGCCGACCACTTCTAGAAATAGATCCTTTTTGAAAATTCTTCTCAGCTGGATCCCTTCCTGAATGAACATCTAAAGCGGATCTCTGAATAGCATTATGACAGTTTCTCCTTTGACGTCCAAGCTATTGGCATAACAACACTCCTTCATACTAAATAAACATTCACCATGATTTTGCTTTCCATACTTAACATAGGGTTGTGTAGTGCTACTGCCAACCTGTCTGACAACTCTACTAGTGCAGGACTTTTTCTTCTTCCCATGAGACTCTCCTCCTGAATGAACTGTTGGTTTCACTTTTTCTAAACTCTTTCTCTTATGCATGTCTCTACGCTTCTGAGTCCGTTGGAAATAATCTCCACCCACCTAGCTCTCTCCAATAGTACTGAATAGTCTTCAATCCTAAGTGACACTAGTGGCTGCTTGATTGAGTTTTTAAGTCTAGAAAGAAATTTGTTACATTTCTTCTTTACATGTGGAATGAGTTGTGGTGCATATCTTAATAAAATAGTAAACCCCGCTTCATACTGCATAACTGATCGATCTCCTCGCACCAACCTATTGGCTTTAGCTTTCATCTGCCTCCTAGTTGACAGTGGTATAAACCAATCTCTAAAGGTTTTCACAAATTTGTCATACTACACCAAGTGGTTGGTTCTATCTCTGAACTTCTCCTGCATCTAACCTTGCCACCATCTTTCAGCTTCCCCCTCAAAAGCAAGAGTGGCTCGGGTAACTCTCGTCACTGGTGGACAAGGCATGCCATCTATGATTTTCTTCACTCTCACTAGCCAATTTTCTGCTTCCACTGGCCCTCCTGCTCCATAAAACAAAGGCGGTCTCATATCTTGAAAGAGCTTCAAATACTTATCCATTGGTGGTTCTCCATTGGTACTAGCTTGAGATTGAGAATTCTTAATCAACTGAGGGTCTGTTTGGGGCAGCTGCAGCTTATCCAACTTATCCTAATAACCTGCTGATGAGCAGCTGATCCGGATAAGCTGGCTGAGTGTTTGGTTTGTGCGTTTGGAAAACAGTTGATTCTTGATAAATGACAATTCTGCCCCTGCTCTGGATAAGCTGTTTAGCTGTTTGGTTTGTGCATTTTGTAAACAACTTATTTGCTAATTTTCTTAGTTAAATGAACAATCTGTCACACAGAATTTGTAATTTACTCAATAAAACGACAATGTATACAAGTTGTACATTAATATATTGGTAGACACAATTGTAATTGTTTTAGCTGAACTAAAGCAGTAAATATTGCCAAACAATTACAATTGTGTCTTCTAATATATTAATGTACAACTTGTGCATATATTTTCTTCTATAAAATTAACATTAACAATCGTAATTCGCTTCTACTTTTCTAAAAAAATAGCCTTAATAATTTGAAGCAAAAACAACTTAACAAAAAATTAAACTTGATCAGTACAAAACAATGGTGTAATCAAAATTACTAAAAAAAATCATGTTGTATGCACATGCTTTACTTGCAAAATAAGATTACAGAAGATTTACATACATGCCACTCAATTCCTTAGTGTTCACATATTAAACAACTAAACTGAGACTAATAAATTAAAATGAACAGTGCAGAATCTAATAAAATAAATTAAATAATGTTCTCAATATAGAAGGTGAAGGTAATAATATCCACTTTATACAAAAACAACAAGCTGAATGACTCAACCATGGCAATTTAATGGACATCCAGGGCCAGGTGAGAGATGTCATCGGACTGGTTAGGCAACAAAATTGTGGGGTTCCTCTCCTTTGAATTGCTGCCCCAGTAAGGTCAAGCGGTGGCCTTGAACCAGAATGATTCATGGAGCTCGTACTCACACGTGCATTCTCCTTCTCTTCCCCCTTCACCTTGCTGTACCCCTCCAAACTCTTCCCTCTGTTAAATGATAAGAAAAAAAAATCGATTTTGAAGAGATTGCTTGAGAAAAAGAGAGAAAATGATAAGAAAAAAAGACCTAATCTTTTTTTACATTTTATGCTTCATCGTTTTCCATGAACTGGGAAGAGATGGCGGGGACGTATTAGAGAAGGAGCGGAGGGTAGAGGGGAGGGCTTTACCTTGGTTGTTTTCCACGAACTTGGAAGAGATTGCGGGGAAGTAGTAGAGGAGCGGACGGAAGTGGCGAGGGAGGGAGGCGACGAAAGAAGGGCATGCGAGAAAAAAATCGCTCGACGCCGATCGAGGACGCGGGGTCAGTCCCGCGGTAGCGTTTATTAAGTAATTTGAAACGCCGTTATCTATTAAGCTATGAAAATGCGCAAAACAATCGCGATGACGACGTTTTCAAAATGCCGCTTGCAATTATAAGCTGCCCCAAACAGGCACTGAGTCATAGTCTTCATTATATCAGAGAATGCACTAGCATTGACTGGACATTCTTGGGTACAACAAATTCTATATTTTCACCTCTAACATCTTCCTCCGGATTGTCCATAATTCTGAAAAAAAAAACAATCATATAATTTAATTAGACTCAATAAAATTTTTTCTCTTATTTATAACTTAATATAATTATCTTATTGGCTCTTTCATTAAGATTCATGCTATTTAATCTAAACTTTTTCTTTGATACCATTTTTTGTCATGACCTGACCCATGACTTGGAGTTAACTAAGGCGGGAACGGACTGTAGGACGGTGAAAAACATATCTTTTTTATTCTATTTCTATTATTAATAATTCAATAAAGAAATACATAAAAGAGTCGCTAAATAAACCAATAAAATTAATTTGTACCTTTTAGGTTGTTTTTATCTTGTATACACATTTGTTTCTCTTCTATTCATCTTGTTTAAATGTTTAAAACCTAAAATAATATTAAAGCAACATAATTAGTTATATAGAGATAACCTAAGAGTAATTACACTTCTAAACTACAGTAATCTAAGAAAAAAAATTCAATATACATGCAGATCTATAAGAACTCTTATAATATGCTGATTTTTTCATATTTTTATAAGCAATCTGATATATGCTAATATATGTATTAATGATTTTTTTTAAAATGAAAATACCTTAGTCTTCTGTAAGAGTTTACTTTAACTTTATTTTTACTTTATACTTTACATACACATCAGTTTTTGTGAGGATCACCGCCAACAAATCTAACAAACCCTTGATCGATATTGTCTCGTCGGCTCCTGTCGGCACAGTGGATAATGATTTAGACTTCACAATTATCTAAGGTTGAAAGACCCTTGCTGATATTATCCCATCGACACAATGGTTAGGAATGTAAACATCACAATTGTTTGGGGAGGTAAGGTCTGGTCTACTTGCCTTTGACCGATATTATGCCATTGACACAGTGTGTAGTGATTTAAACATCACAATTGTTTGCGGTGGTAGAAAAACTCTAAGCGCGAGAGTATATTGGCGTCCCTTGCCTGTACCATTAGGGGGTGAAATTTTTTTTTGAACATGCACATAGAGCATTCATATATAAACTGTTTCATTCTTCCTACATACATTATTCTGAAATATCTTTATGCGTTATACTAACATGCATACTTACTCTTACTCTGCTGTACACTATCATCATGCATGTCTTAATCATTCATATTTCTATCTTATGCATATTTATTCTGTTGTGCATTTATTCATCATGCATATCTTACATATCTTTTATAACACCGTTTGGGGTTTTGCATGGGTCATTCAACTCTTCTGTTTGAGACTCAGTAGGTCACGGCTGCACGCGGGTTGCGACAGAGCTTCAGGATTGCAATTGGAGCCCTTGCTAGGCCTTTTTGCTAAGCAAAACTGAGAGGGAGGGAGGGAGGGTCATGCAAATGAAATCGAGAGAGTGTAGCGAAGTATCGGGAGGGGAGGACTTCGTGCTATGCAAGTGAGGGGGAGAGGAAATTACCAAGCTCTAGAATGGGGATTTCTACCATTCGACGCCATCGAGTGAAATACAACGCATGGGAGAAATTGGTTAGGAACATTGACGATAAGATTAGGGGAGATTTAGGATAATTAAGGTTTTTATTAATTTAATTATACTTATAACTTCAAATTTTTATATTTTCATTCTATTCATAATTTATATATAGTATTATATATCAAATTGCTCGATTTCACACAGAATTTTATAAAATTGATTCGATTGAAATATGAACAAATCTGAAATTTGAGATATATTTTCAACCGCCAGAATTTTTATCAAATTTCCCAAAAATTGATTATTATATCTGTATTGACAACAATTTTTTATTCACATGCAATTTTATCATATTGTCATTTTGTCGTGCACACATGATATTATAAGTCGTATAGGTTATCTACCCTACCCTAGTTTTATCAACTTATTGCTCTATATAAATCAATTCATATTTGATTTCATTCTTACATTTCTAAATCAAACACACTTCCATTATTCTTTTCATTCATGCTCTGATACCACTTTCTATCACACCCAATTGACCTTCCCTTTAAGGGTTGGCTGAGTTGTGACAGAGATGGACAATATGGTCAAACTAAATTCTCACCAACACCATCCTGACTTATGGAATCAGAACTCAAGAGATGATGAACTAGTCTCACTAAATCATAAAAAATGGGATACATTGTACTTCATAATTCATTAATATTTATACTTGATAGTGTAAAAAATCTTAACCTCAAAATATGTAAACCATACAGAACTGTTAAATCTAACATATAAAAAATATATACCCGAAAGTAGCACAAGCTCCGCAAAACTATAAATGCAAAAGCTTTACAAGTCATACTTGGCCACTAGTGCCTCACTTGCGTCGCACGAAGTCCTCCCCTCTCGATAAATGCCAAGTATGCATATTTCATTATAAAATAACCGCCGCAAAGCTTGATTCAACGTGCAAATTATTATAAAAATAATTCGGTTAAATTTCGGGGTTATATGTAGTGTTGAGTTGATAGTAGATTACTTGCTTTGTTGGCATTGTTATAAATAAGTTTTGGTGGTCTTCCTTATATGAATGTTTTTTATTAAAATAATATGGGATGTATCCGGTGGTTATTCTATTTGCTGGATAACTTTGGCGAGATTTTCCTTTTGATTTTGTTTTCTTGGTCTTTGCTCTTTTCCAAATTTCTTCTTTTGGCTTATTAGATTTAATTATTTTTCAAGTTTTGTTTTAATATATTCTTTTATTTTTAAAGTGTTATGAGCTCGGTGGATGCTTCTAATGGTCATTGGAGGGATCCAACCCTATTTGAAAGATTTGGTGGAAGATTAAAATTGATTATCTTATGTATTATTTTAGCTGGTTATCTTGCATTTTAGTTTTTTTGTTTGTTTTTTTTCTTTATTTAGTATTGTTGCAATTGTGTATTTGCTTTCCTGTTTTTGCAATATCATATTTATTTGTTGCGTTTGCTTTTTTAATTTCCTTTTAACATCATCAATATTTTAACTGAATGGGGTAGATTTCTTGAAAAGGGGGACAGCTAATGCAAGGCAACATATGTAATTCGAATGTATTCTTATGCTTGTATTTTTTTTTAGAGTGTATATTTTAAGGTTTGGAGTGGACTTCAAGAAGCATTTATATAAAGTGGACTTGAGGTAGCTTCTCCATAAAGACTCCATATTTAGCCCTTTATTTGGAAAAGATGAAACATTGTTTCCAAGTCTTGAACCATAAAAGTTGAAAAATCAATTTTCAAGAAGACGAGGCATGTGCATGTAAATTATCACTTTATGTGCCTCATTTTTATCTCTTTAAAGTCTATGTTTTCTACTTCTATTAATATCTCTGTGATAGAGTTTTGAGTTGATAAATATATTCGCGCTCTCACACTTCTCCATCACAAGCATTTAGCATTAAATAATATCCTAATTTCGTTATTTATGAAAATGAAAAACCCGAAATAGTTGCACAAAAATTATATACTCAGAAGGTGGCCACAAAAGATGTTGGGTAAATTTAAACCCATCTCATGCATAAGACCAAATTTTTGAATGCCATAGATGCAAATCTTGTAATTTCTTGTAAAAGAAAGTTGAAAGGGGAGAATGTTCCTTAGCTTGATTACAATGGAAGGAGGTGAATCTCACATAAGAAGTGTGTCGGAGAAGGTGAGGATGAGAGGAGTCATTGGAAGGTTGCCTAAGAGAAGAGTAGTCAATGGTTGACCTTCGAAAGTTAAGAGGAGAGTAGTCAATGGAAGGTCAAAGTAGTCGGAAATGGGGAAGATGGAGGAGCTCAGAGCCAATCTATACCAAAGTCACAGAACGCACTAGTTTCAAGCTCTGTTGAGGTCTACGATTGAATCCATGGAGTTCTACATCGTTTTTTTCCTTTATCTTTTCCATGTTTAGTATTGTTCTAGCTTTAGCTAGATTGGATTTTTTCAGCTTTATTTATTTTAAACATGAATTCAAGGCCTTCTTAATTACATGACTTTAGGAGGCTAGAACAGTTTATTTCTTTTCCTAACCTTACAACTTTTGTTTGAGGAACCTATAAAGGTTCGGTTCTATGTACTTTTTGACTTGTTTTTTCTGGTAAAACGAGCCTTAATAATCATTTTTGCAATCAATTAAGTTGATTATCTTACAGATTACGTTCTTGTGCTAAAGCTTGTTGACCGATATGAGTCACCTCCTGGCCTTTCTGTGAACCTTTTTGCTGATAAACTGGACAAACTGCCACAAGCGAGGTCTACTGGAGATATAATCTCCCTCCACCATGTAGAGGTAATACATAAGTGAGATAAAAAACTCATGACCTGTGCCTAATGAGTAATTGCTTTATTTTATTACTCCACTGTGCTGAAAGGTATTTGCAGAGGAAGCTAAATATTTGATTTTAAAAACAAAATGATAGGATAAAGGAGAGGTAGCCCCCAACTGCAACGCAATGGCTTTTTTCTTTTCTCAATGCATTTTATACTGCTTTACTCTTACTAGATTTGATATGTCATGATTTTGATTTGTAAGAGGAACATGCTATGGAAAACGCCATGCTCCATGTGCACCTTTGTAGCTTCATGTCCATGTCAAGGCGCTTGTAGAGTTACTACATCCTTATGAGAATGTGGGCCACTTCATTTCATTTCAAAATGCACACACAACAACACAACATTTCAATAACACAAAACAACAACAACGAAACATTACCAAATGATCCCTGAAAATGGCATAGTTTCCTTTGGCATGAAGTTTAACTCCAAGAATCCCATTTGTTTTTCATTTCAGGTAGAGTTTTCCTGCATCACAATCATTTTATTGATGAATTTCTAAAGGATTTTTGTTCTAGGTAACAAGTTGTTTACCCTTCTTGGCTGAAACAGTTGAATTATAGTTCTTAAACTCGTGAAGGTTGCTGCTTTTTTTATTCAGTGTTCTTTATCCTGTACAGTTCAGTGTGCATAAGCTCATACTTCTTTTACAGAACTCTTGTGTTATGCTAACATAGCGCAGCTCTCTCTTTGCTATTGGGAGTATGATGTCTGAATTTTACTAGAATATCCCCATAGCTGTTTTAGAGTGGGCAACCTTACTGATCTTTTCTTTGTCATGGTCATGGACTAAGGCAATTTTCAGGACATATGCTAGACTGCTTTTTCCATGTAAGCCTGAAAGTTTCAATTTTTTTTTTGTAGATGAAACTTAATAATGGAGAGTTCTTTTGCACTTTTAATGGAAAATCATCTTCATTTGCCTTATTTGATGGTGAAGCTTCTATGGACTTGTCTCCCTACCAGACTTCCATTAATTATCAAGCTGCAGATAATGACAAAAAGCTTTTAATGCAATTGAGGGGAACTTCAGAAAATAAACCTGAACAAGGTAAATTTTTTGTGCAAGGATGCCATGTGATTTCTCCAATAGTTGTCAAATATTTATTTTCGAGTAAAAACCCAAAATAGTCCCCCTACTATTAAGAAGTGTCCAATCTAGTCCAAGAGTTTTAGAATGCTCCAATTTAGCCCCAGACTATTAAAGATGCTCCAAGTTGATCCAAAATCATATTTTTTATTAAATTTAACAGGGTATTTTCATTCTTTATCATTCAAAATTTATGTGGTTTGCATATAAATATTTTTTTATTTGTTGTTGAAAAATTGTACTTTTTATTTTTGCATTAATAATTCTCTTCAAAACTGACATCACTTTTTTTCAAATTAAATTTTTTATTGGATCATTATTTGAATACACAACCTTTTGTTAATACACACACACACACACACACACACACACACACAACCACACACACAACCACACACACACACACACACACATATATACTTACACACACACACACACACACACACACACACACACATATAGAGTCAATGGCGTCGGTGGGCAGCTCTGTTAGGGTTTTGCCCGATGACGATTCTTTGCTTCCTTGATTCCTTCGGTTTCACGCATCACTTGTTTCGTCAGGCTCAACGACGAAGGGTTTCTTTTATTCCTTCGTTTTCGACTTCGTCCTCCTCCTTTTACTGTCGCCGCAAGGCTCTCGTCACTGTTACGAGGCTGGTGCTTTTGTTACTCGCATGTCGTCCTTCCTCCTTCGACACATCACTGTTACGAGGCGGGTGCGAAATTTTCTCGCACATCGTCCTTGCTCCTTTAGGTGCGTCTCTTGTTTCGTCGTCTTTCCTCTAAACTCAGATTACCACCGCACTTGCCGGCTACAATCCTACCCGTGCCCCTATTTAGGTTCAGAGCCTGGTTTTGGTATCGGTAAGTCCTGCATTGTTCCACTATCCTTTCACGAGGCTCTTGAAGGTGGTGGTGATCACACTCATAAAAAAAACTTGGTAAAAAAAATGAGAACCTGCTCTTTTTCTCTCTGAGGTTGAAACCAATACTCTTGCGTCTTCTTGGCATTTTGCTCTAGTGGAGAAATTTCTTTATGGTCACCCTAAACTTGAGATCATTCAGAATGATTTTGATGTTATGAATCTATCGGGTAGATGAAATATTGGCTTACTTGACGACCGAAATATACTTATTCAGTTATCTCACGATGCGGATTACACTTGTATTTTTTCTTGAAAGGTAATCAAGATTAACAACCATTTTATGAAAATCCCGAAGTAGACTGTTGGCTTTGATCCAAAAGTGGAGTCCCCTATCATTCTTGTTTGGATAAAGTTTCTGGGGTTAAAACTACACCTATTCAACTTTGAAATTCTCTACTCCTTAGCAATTGCTTACGGTAAGCCTCTCAAGGTTGATAGTCCTATGCTTACTGTTATCAGACCCTCTGTGGCTTGTGTGTTAGTTGAGAGAGATATCACCCAACCGGCTCCGGATGAAGTATAAATTTGATCCACTCACAACGGGTATTGAAAAAAAAATTGAAATAGAGCCACACCCTCCTTGTTGCTCTCATTGTAATATATTTGATCACAGTTCTACTATTTGCTATCGCTTGCATCCCTATTTAAGGCTGGTAATTACTAAAGATCAACAACTTGTTCAAAAATCTATTCGTACAGAATTGGGGGTGGATGACTTGCCATCTACCATCCATCCCTGCTGAGGAGGTGCAACCCGACTCTTTCCAACACCGCATATACCTCTGCTCATCTGACTAACGCTGTTCCTGATGGGAAATTTTCTGATGACCCTCCTATTCAAACATTTGCTGTCTTAGATGAAGAACATCATACCCAAGCCGTTCTACCTTGGATGCTCCTGCTTTTGAACACTCTATTACAGTTGCTGGATTGGAGCGTCGTACTATGAAGTCTCATGAAACATCTCCCCATGCTACTAGTACTGATTCAAACGTGTTTATACCACTCATTGTTATTGAAGAAAACTCACTTACATTCCAAGACACACGAGAGTGCTCCTTTGATCCAATAAAATATCAGCTGATACAACAAGTAAATGTTTCCAATGTTTTTAAACCTATACATGTCCGACATATTATAGACCAATCCACTGATCAGATGAGTCAGTCTTCGGATGAGGAATGACAGACCTATTCTAGGAGGACGAAGAAGAATGGAGGCCGACTTGAGCTCAGGAACTTATTGTACGATAAATTGGTTACTACTACCAATGACAGTCATCTTACCAATTTGTTAGCTGGTGCTAAAACTAGAGACAGAGGAAAGATTATCAGTGATAAAAAGTGGGGAATTGGTGGGAGGAGTTGCCCGTAAGAAGCTGTCGGTTACCGAAATCGAAATCCCGTCGCCCGCTTCAGAAGGACGCTTTAATTTACATATAGATTTAAATTTAAAATCAAGTATGAAAATGAAACTGACCCTATATTTTTCATAGTTTAAATGAAAGAGTGCTTTACCTCAAACCTTGTATCTATCCCGAGGGATAAACACAAGACTTGAGGATGATGCTCGATTAAATAAATTAAGAAATATATGACGTCCGTTTGTTCTGCGAAACCGTTTTATTTGCTGACAAATTCCCCTATTTAATATGAAAAATTAAATATGGTTTATTTTAAGCTGGGTTCGGAAAAACTTCCTATAAGGGCAATGCTCTATAGTTAATTACATCTTAAATGACCGAAATCACTTAAGAATACTCTCGATAAAAATCAGGAAAAATTATCTGCAAGGACTTCAAAAGGATGAGACTTTTCAACGAAATCAGACAAAGAGGTGTGAAAGGGGAATGACTCAAATTTGGAACATTTATTACAGAATCCAAAGGAAGAACTAGGGGATGCCACAAATCCAGAGGAGATCCTCGGTAACTTCCCAGTCTACCCTATGGTTTGACTTCAGTTTTGAGGAAAAATTATTCAAATGTTTCATCCTGCCAATTTTATTTAATTGGAACTTGCATTTGTGTGAAACGATCACTCAAATTGCCTGGAAGATATGAGGATTTAGGTCGTAACGAACGACAACCTCAGAATCCTAAAACGAGTTAGGGTTTAGATCGTACAACAGAGCATATGAATACCTAACGAAAAGGTTGAGGATTTATGTTGCACTAGGCGAACAACCTCGAAATCCTATGAATTGTTATTTTAATTTCTAGGAAATGAATGGTTTAGCTGGGGAAGACATGTTCTGCTGTTGAAGATGGTCGTGCTGCCCACCGTGCTAGTTCCAAGCTCCTTGTCATGACGAGTTTAAGTTTTTTAGGGTGTCAGGTTATAATATCAAATCCGGCAGCCCTATGGTTGTAGTTTTTCAAATATTTCATAAATAACATACTGAAGTTGTACAGTGTATATCGTGACAGTAGAGTATGTAGCACAGGACAAGCAGTAGAGTATGCAGTAAAGAAAACAGTACAAAATGCGGTGTAAAGGAAAAGTAAAAAGAATACAGCAGGTAGGTGATTTGCAAGAAAGTAACATGCTGTAAACATAAAACAAACATGTATACTTGGGAGGTCCTTAGGTGTAATTTATGCAACACGTACAAGTAATTAAATTTGAGTAAACATGCTGAAATGTTTTATATAAACAAAAACAAAGAAACATCATCCAGAAATCTCGAGAAGGATCGTCAAAAGACTCACGACAAGAGAAATGCGAGGAAATCGACGAATCGACAAATCGATTTAAATCGTAGAAAACACGGGAAAATCCTGAAAAGTGACCACGAGTGCTTTGTCCAAAAAGTTTGATAATACATATGAAAAAGTCCGAAAAGAGGGGGACCGCAAGCACTCGGGTCGGGGCTAGACTCAACTATATATTAGTACTCGAGGGTCGTCGAAGGCTACTCGGTCACCCGGATGTAGAAAGCCCGCCACTCAACTAGAAGGGTGTCTTATCGAACCTAGCTCAGGAGGGTACTCATCAATCTAAACAAGTGATCAACAGGTGAACAGATGATGTTTAAAGTGTGTTTAAAATTTATAATTTCAGCGTGCACATAGGCTTCAAACATGCAAAAAGTGGGTTGTATCAATTTTGTTTGTAGTGAAAAATGTATTTTTGTTTTAGAAAAATGTTTATATGTTCCTATCAAATTTGTTTTTATCAATTTTGAAAAGTAGTTGTCCACGAGTCGATCGCGCTGTCGGGCATAAGACTACTAATAACCTAAGAAAGTTCAGGTCAGCTCCCGCTAGTTTTATGTTGGTGAATGATACTGTCATCCTACAGCTCACCGGGTTCCTGAATCGGATCCTGATGGGTTCCTGAATCGGATCCCAATGTCGTAGGATGACATATCATTCTGCTCTATCTCCGACATGCCTTTGTCATCAGCGCCCTAAGCCTCAAAATAAAACCGACCTACTTGCGACCTTGCTTGATGGTTTCACGTATAACAAAACGCTATACGTGGACACTTATATATCGGACATAAGCATAAAAAATCGAATCAAAATCAAGAAAAAAAATGAACAAAAATGGGGTGAGAGAGAGAAGGGACTGATTCACCTAAAACATCGAAAAGAACGAATGATGAATTAGCTCTCAAAACTCGTGACGAAAAGACCTGAAAAGGAAAGCTCGAAGATCCTTGAATCCATCCGAAAGGGTATCATTTTCTCACGTTTTTTTATAAGTGGATCAACTTCAGTCAAAATGACCTCCTAACGCTGATATCAAAACCCCAAAGATATCTTTTATGAAATCAATTCGTCTCAGCCAAATATTCTCCCAAGATAAAATTCGGAAATCTCCTGAACTTCATAAATCGAGCAAAAGGAAAGTGACCCCGGGGAAACCACCACTAGTACTCCCAAAACTATGCAAAAATCAGGATTTTTCAACTTCCAAATTAATCAAATAATCATGAAATCTTCCCATAGAATCAAATAAATGCTCACGACCGGGGTTAATAAGTGAGAATATAGCCACCAAGACTTTTGGTCAAGGCAAACAGGGCCAAAGAGACTTGCGGTCAAGGCAACCCAAGGCACAGAAGGAGAGGAAACTCACGGCTAAGGCAACCCAAGGCCAAAAGAGGCTCACAACTAAGTCAACCCAAGGCCAAAAGAGGTTCACGGCCAAGGCAACCCGAGGCACAGAAGAAGAGGGAGCTCACGACTAAGGCAACCCAAATCAATTTATATGAAGATATTTGATATATATAGGAGAATGAATGGAAAAACCCTCACAAAGCCTCCAAACCGACTCCAATTTCACCAAGTAGGACATAGGGAAACTGTTCACATTCTTCAATCACCTCACTTTGTAGATAGGGCAAGGACATACATTTAAACTTGACTCATCAATCAACACCCAAGCCACTTCGTGTAGGAAGAGCTAAACAACCCCAAAGGATTGCCAGCAAGCTCACAGGTAGGGGTAGGAACTAAAGCCAACAAAACTACACTCAAACCACTTCTCGGGTAAGGGCAATCAAACCCAGGCCACAACAAAAGGGTAGAAAACATCTCTATGCCCTCAAGGCATTAAAACACAAGACTACCATACGTTTCAAACAAGAATAAATATGGAACTCCTCCAAATCAAAATAAATTCCTTCACATTATGTATATTTAAGCCAAAAACATTCACGAGATGCCAAAACCGAGCCCAGCATGGGCCAAAGCCAAACTAAATGATCTACCAACAAGCTCGCGGGTAGGATTAAGAACAAACCAAATCAAGCTCCCAAGCTACCTCTCGGGTAAGAGCCAAAGCAAGTAAATCCGAGTTCCAAGGAAAGCTAAAATCAAGCCATTCAAAGACAAAACAGGGTCCAAGCATAGATTAAAACCCATGTCTTAACAAAAATTAAAATTTCAGCCATCTTAAGGTAAAACCGAGCCAACCCAAGCCACATGTTTTTGAAATATCAAGATATGAAGCCAATATACATCTTAAATAGGAACAACAATATCGAGAACATATTTGGGCCACCAACCTAACTATTCCAAGCATGAAACAGTTCCCAACGGATATTTGAGCAAAAGGATGCCCCACGAGGAGCTAAGCCAAGCCATCTAAGCAAGTTACAGGGCTTTCAAAATTAAATAAATTTTTCTCATAACATGCATTTCGAGCAAGAAAAAGCCACAGGGAGCCAAAACCGAACCCAGTAAAGGCCAAAAACCGTGCCATCCGGTGACTAAAACAAACCCACATCAATATGTATTTCATATGAGAGGAATAACTTGAAGTAGAGAATCATGCATAAACCTCAAAGTTAACATTTAAAGGTCTCCAAAATAAGTTCCGAGGGACTTCCAAAATAAATATTTTTATACCCCATATAGATTTCGAACAAATGAGGCAACCGCAGGAGCTAATACCGAGCCCCCACATGCGTGAAAGACCAAATAAACCTTCCAATGTCTCATGCTAGATAAGAATAAATGAAAAGCTTCATGATACATATCCTAACATGCTTGCAAGAAGAGCTAACATTGCCTCAAAGCCATGTTTCAACCCTCCTAATTGCTTCCAATAGAAATATGCTACAATGAATAGAAACATGCCACATTCTCACTATCCTAAGAAAATAATCATGTCCAACCCCTTAAACATGCCTGCCATTCTATTTTCACATGCTCAAGTAATAAATATCTCAAGTATAGGCACAATAATAAACTAGCATGCTATACCATCCAACAGAGTCATTTTCAGTGGCTCGGCAGAGAGAAAACCGAAAGGAAGAAAGGCGCAGAGAGGGGGGGGGAAGGAAGGTACCTCCTTAAAGCAGAAAGAAAGTAACATAGGAACTTTAAAGGCACTCCCCAACTTCAATTCCTCTTTCAACAACAAGAGGAAACCAATTCAAGCACCAGAAAATCAAAGAAGTGAGTGAGAAAGAAAAATGATAGGGTTTCCTTAGAAAAATTTTCGGCATCACTCCCAGGGCTACAAAACCAAGCTCTAATAAAGGAGGAGAAGAATCATTATAAGATACGACAGAGGGATCGAGAGAGGCAGAGGATTAGATCTTCGCAGAGGATATAATCCGCGACAGAGAAAATCGAATTCAGAATGCAGAAGATAGAATACGAGGGATGGGTGTGTGCGAGACTTGTCTCGCGTGCGAGGGCGAACGCGGGAACGAAACCTCCCCAACGACACGAAGGAGCAGGCCGGTTGACCGAACAAGCCTTTCTAGGGCTAAGGCAGGCCCATGGGTTCTAGGGAATGAGGCGGGGAGGGAGATGGATTTAGGTTAAGGATTTAATAATAATAATAATAATAATAATAATAAATTATTTATTATTATAATTAACACTTAAATATGTATTTTCCCCAAGATGCGCCGTCGCAATGAAACGAACGTCTCCCTTAGGCAAAATCGATGTTCCGGAAGCATCGGCGCAGTCCGTTTCGTCATCCGGAGTCGTCCGGGCAACCTCGTCGACAATAGGGACAAAAACGCATCGCAGTCCGAATCCTATCAAAATTTCGGCTCAAATTCGATTAAACAAGACGACGAAGAGCGCAACGATGCCAAATCAACGAGTAAAGTCAATCCTAAGGCCGACAGTCATATATGAATGCTCCCTGAGTTCCTTCGGAGTAGCCTTATCTGCTAAGCAATAGCGGTCAAGACTACCACATTGAACGTCAAGTCGAGCGAAGAAAAATTCAGAACTGCTAACGGGGAGGGCTCCTTCACTAGTTTTCTAGGAGTAGTCAACAGAAAGGTTCTACGGCTAGATCCTAGGCTACTAAGGAGGGGAAAACTACACCTCGACCGAAAGCGAGGTCAACAAAGATAAAATTGGGTCGCTCTCTAGCTACCTGATACTACATGTTTTGACACTTGATTTTTTGGGCTCTCATATAATTTTTTGTACTTTCCTTTTTTTCTGGAACCTTTTGCATGTGGTGTTTATCGTGTGGGTAGGGTGACATGCTTGGGCCCTCTCATACAATCTATCTGTATGTTTCTTTCTTTTTAACATACTAGCCCTTGGGCTTTCTCAATATATATATATTTGTGAAAAGCCCAAGGGCTAATTTTATTGAAATAGAAAAGATAAATAAATGTTGTATGAGAGGGTCCAGTAGAGACACCTTACCCATACTATATCAAGTACATTATTACTCCAACAAAAGATACATATAGTCTAAAAAAATTTAAAACATGCAGAAAACAAGTAGTTAGGGACGAGCCAGTTTAGTCCTGCCTCTTCCTCTAGTTTTAAGAGCTGAGTCAGATAACAAACTTTGAAGTGTCGTGCAATTATCAGGAGTAACCAAAGTATCATCCATTAAGTTTCCAAGTTGGAGTGTGCCTCCAACATTCTTCCAACGGGATGTGTAAACCTGTCATTCTTCATCTGAAAACTGACTCATGTGATCCTCGGTCTGATTAAATATTAGAACCACAGTAGAAGGAAAGACAGTCGTTGCCACAACGATAGGTTCCAGTGTCTGTGAAGTGTGAATTGTCACCTCTGCAT
>NEWO01000384.1:416074-478928 GCA_003013225.1 Phalaenopsis aphrodite
TAAGGGCTGATTTTATTGAAATAGAAAAGATACATCAACGTTGTATGGTAGGGCTCAATAGAGGCACCCTACCCATATGGTACTAAGTACAATAATACTCTAATAAAAAGATACATATAAACTCAAAAAAAATTAAAACATGCATAAAATAAGTAGCTAGAGACAAGCCGGTTTAGTCCGGCCTCTTCTTCTAGTTTTAGGAGAGGAGTCAGATAACAAATTTTGAAGAGTCGTGTCATTGCTAGGAGTAACCAAAGTATCTTTCATTAAGTTTCCAAGTTGGAGTATGCCCCAACCTTCTTCCGTCAAGAAGTGTAAAGCTGTCATTCTTCATCTGAAGACTGTCACATGTGATCCTTGGTCTGGTTAGATATTATAACCGCAGTAGAAAGAAAGACAGTCGTTTTCACAACGATAGGTTCTAGTGTATGTGAAGTGTGAATTATCACTTCTGCACCTGATGCTTCCTGAATAGGAGCTACGGGGCTATCCTAATTTTCGATCTGAATATTATCCGTTGTAGTATGGTCAGGAGCAAGGATCCCAGGGGCAAGCATCAACTCCTGTCTTGTGGTAATTCCCTCCTCAGGTTGACTGTCATCAGGTTTGCTGGGAGCGCGTTCAGGCACGTAGGGTGCACTAATAACATGTTCCTGTTTTTGACTATTGGTTCTCAACTATGAGTGCAATCTAAAATATTTCTCCTGCGGGTGTTCAAACATCTTGTAGTGCTTGCAATAGTAAGGTTACATTAATTAACATTTATTACCCTGGTCACACCCTGCACTTGATTTTGGTTGCTCTGCACACGATAGCTCCACTGGATTCGACTCTGTACCTCGCGAGCTTCTCTGCTTCTCCCTTCTTCCTCTCTGTGAGTCACTTGAGGACTTCTTCCACAATATCGTGATGCCTTCCTTCTCGACGACTTGATATCGACGTTGACTCACTCTTCTTTGCTCAACATTGACGCCACCGCTGCTCTTCCCCTCCTGCTATTGGTAAGCCCTAACTTGTGCTCGTCTCTCGTACTCGCCGATCTCTTCTGTTGCGTCGTTTTATAGGAGAACTTGTCACCTAGGCTTTCGATTCCCTCGTTTCAACTTCTCGGCTGTTTGATTCATCTTCAAATTTTTCGGCTATATGACCCTCTCGATTCGTATCCCATTTGCTCGAGTCCTCGCTTCAACTTTTTTAGTTTTCTTATTTCCTCTTTCTCAGTTACAGAAACAGGACTTTGCATTAGGGAGGGGTAATTAAGTGTTAATTATGTTTAATTAAACTTTTAACTCCCATTTTTAATTATCTTCTAATCTATTCATAATTTATATATAATATTATATATCAAACTGATTGATTTGGTGCGTAGAATTTTATAAAATTGCTTCGATTGAAATCTAAGTGATGTAAAATTTGGGATATATTTTAAGTCTTCAAAAATTTTACTTGATTTCTCAAAAATAGATTATTACAATGTTAAGTCCTACACTTAGAGGAGAAGAGGGAAGGAGAAAACCACCACACTTAGTAGAGCCCCGTTTGAAGGAGGAGAGGCTCATGTGGATGCGTGCATGTGGGTGAAGACTGAATCGAGCTCTATTAAGTGAAAGGGTAAGGCTTTGCTTAATATATATGTTAATAATTCATAATAATTGATAATTTTCTATTAATGTTAATATTATGATCTAAATAGGGATTTAAGAAAGTTTGATTCATAATATTAGGTCTTTGAACCATGGATTTTGTAAGGAGCAAGAAAGACATAAGTGGATGAAATGACTTATACTTTTTTTTATACACATGTTTTAATAGCATTGGATATATTTAAATTTTTATAAGTAGAATTAATAAGAATATTTGATTCAATATATATATATATATAAGTAAATGAATTAGTCGTATTTTAGTCATCCTTTTAGGAATAAGATTCTTATGTAAAAGCATGCACATTCATTTAATATAGGTGGCGGTCAAAAGAAGTAGAGGAAAAAGCTTTTTATAGGTGTTTTAAGCGGATAAGTAATTATTTTTTGTATGTATTAAATTAGGGTGTTATTTAATAAAGAACTATTTTTTTTTTTCATAAAATGCTTCTATAATCAGTGGCATGTTGTGAATTAAAAGATTTTTGAAATGAATGATGTGAAAATGAAACAGGAAAATTGTGATTTCAATAATCTTTAAAGAAAATAATTAAAAGAAGTGAAATAGAATGATTTAAGTCAATCAGTATTATTCCTATATAGTACTAATAGGGGATGGCATACATTCGGATGCAAATTCGGGATAGTGATATACAATTATATACTGAATTGGGATGTTGTTTGCAGACACTTTTATTTTTAGATGTTTTGATTTCTGTATGGTATATTTGTGGTTTCTTAGTGACTCTTTTATATTTTAGAAGTTTCCAAATTTGTGGATAGCTAGATGTTAATATCGTCAGGTGGGGTCGTGACAAATGTGACATCAGAACAATTAAGTTGGATTATGATAAAAAAGAGTCATTAGGATGATTGCATTAATTCACAGGTAATATTAATAAAGTGTTAAGTTGTGTCTAATTGTAATCTTTCCTATGTATTTCTGAATATGGACAATTAAATGGAGCAAGTAGAAATAATGTGGTAGAAATTCATACACCTCCATTGATTACTGTGAATACAAATGCTTTTACGGAGATGATGACTGCATGCAGTGGCTCAGATAATTAAGAACCCTTGACTCAGGCTAATTCTAGTGGTGTAGGTCCAATGGATAAGTATTTGAAGTTATTTCATGATATGAGACCACGTGTCTTTTCAGGAAGGGGTCTGGTCAATGCTAAAAATTGGTTGTTGAGAGTGTAGATCTTATATGTGTTATCTTTTCCTTTTTAGGGGAGGATTACTCTGATCACTTTTGCATTAGTGGGAGAAGCAGAGAGATGGAGGCTAGGATAGTTGCAGGAGAAATATGGGGTGGGACGGATTTGTGAGTACTTTTAGAGACTGGTTTGTACCACTATCAACCAAGAGAAAGAAGTAGAATAAATTTATCAGGTTAATACAAAGTGGTCATTTTATAATGCAATACTAGGTAGAATTTACTATGCTTTAAAGGTATGCGTCTCGGTTCCAAATGCAGAGAAGTGTCTGAAGAGAAATGCTTCAAAGTTTTGTGTGGGCTGGAAGAGATGACCAGACAATCATGTATTTTTCTTGGGAATCAATGTTTACTTTGTTATGGTGAAGATGACCAGAAGTATTGATCTAGATTTAGCGCTACTCCAAGGAGAAGGGACATTCAAAAGAGGAGGAATTTAGAAGGATCTAGGTTTCCTCAGGCCTCTCAAGGCTGATAGCTTTTTAAGTTGGGAAGTACAAATGTTAAGAAGGTCAGATCCAACAATGTTGGCAGCCAGATTGAAGCGAAAACATGTGACAAGTGTGGATGACCTCTCAAGAGTAAGTCTCTTTCCGGATCCAACACATGCTTTTGGTGCCATCGGTGAGATCATGTGACGAGGAATTGCTCAAGATTGAGTTAGAGGGCTCTAACAAATTCTAGGGGTAATGTTGCACCACCTCAGAAGAGCTTTGGTAAACCGAGAGCAGCTGAATCTTAAGGAATAATGTCGAATCCTGGTTAGACCCATCTGAGTGGTCAACATAGGGTATATGCACTTTAGCAGCAGGAACCTAAGGACTCCTCTGACATCATCACTGGTATGTTTCACATTTAACTAAAGTGCACCTTTAATCATAATAGAATTTATGTCATGTCATTCATAATACAATGCAAGAACTTAATTATATCACTAAGTTTAATTGAATGGTTTTATTTATATGTATCATATATATTCAGAGTATGCTAAAAAGATTATTGTTTGATTCGAGAGCATCACATTCTTTTATAGCCGAGGAACTGGTTATAGTGATGCAATCGAATATCATTTTAATACATGAGATATTATCAGTTAGCATATCAAATGGTGCTTATATGGAAGTTAATCATTCTTTTGAGGTGGAGCGAATGATTGGTGAAAATGATTTTGATGCATAAATTATTGTGTTACGTTTGGTGGAGTTTGATGTGATTTTTGACATGAATTGTTTGTCTAAAAAACAGTCATAATTGATTGAAATAAAAAAAAAAAACTGTTAAGTTAAATGTACCTTGCGAGGAAGAAGTAAATTTTTTGGTGATAATGGATTGACATCCATGATAGTTACATGTTTGAAGGCTTTCAAATTGTTGAATCATGGAGATTGTAATTTTCTTGCTCAGGTAATGGATACTCTTAGGTAAATGCTTTGGGTGATATTCTAGTGGTAAGAGAATACCCAAAAGTTTTTCTTGATGTTTTTATCTGGGCTACCACCAGTGTGAGAGATTGATTTCATTATTGAGCTCTTGTCAGATTTTGAGCTTGTATCCAAGACACCATACAAAATGTCAATTAAGGAGTTGTAGAAGTTGAAGAGTCAATTGCAAGAATTGCTAGATAAGGGGTTCATTAGACCTAGCACCTCACCTTGTGGAGCTCTGATATTATTTGATAGAAGCTTTAGGATGTGCATTGAGTACAGGGAGTTGAATAAGTTCACTGTTAAAAACAAATATCTATCGCCAAAGATTGATGACTTATTGGATTAATTAGAAGAGGCTTCTACAATATTAAAGATTAATCTATGGTTAGGCTATCACGAGCTTAAGATTAAAGAGAAAGACATAAAAAAGCCTAATTTTAGGAGAAATATGGGCACTACGATTTTGTGGTAATGCTATTTGGATTAACCAATGTTCCAACAATTATTATGGATCTGATGAACAAGATCTTCAGGCAGTTCTTAGATACTTTTGTGATTGTCTTTATCAATGATATTGTGGTGTATTCTAGAGATGAAGCCGGTCATACAAATAATTTGCATGCTGTGCTGCAGGTTTTAAAGGAGAATGCACTATATGCCAAATTTTCTTAATGTGAATTTTTGCTTAAAAGTATGATTCTTGAGCATATTGTTAGTGGATATGTTATATTTGTGGATCATAATAAGATCAAAGCGACTGCAGATTGGCAAAGACACTGCTGTTATTGAGGTCTGTTTGTAATTACAAGAGATTTGTAGAGGGTTTTTCACTAATTGTTGTCCACTCAGAAGACAATGAAATTTAAATGGTCCGATCGTTGTGAGGAGGTTTTCGAAATGCTAAAGACTTGTTTAATGTTTGCTCAAGTGTTGTTTATTCTTTCAGGTTTAGATGAGTTTCAAATTTTTTGTGATACATTTTTGAAAAGTTTGGGTTGTGTACTTATATAGTATGAAATTGTCATTTTGCATATGCATCACACAATTAAAGAATCATGAAAGGAATTATTCAACACATGATTTGGAATTTGCGGCAGTTGTGTTTGCATTTAAGATATGGAGCATTATTTGTATGGAGTTTGATGCGAGGTATTTATTGATCACCAGAGTTTGAAGCACATCTTTATTCAGAAAGAGCTGAACCTAAGGTAGAGGAGATGACTGAAGTTTATTAAAGACTATGATTTGGATATTCAATACCACCCGAGAAGACATATGTGATTGCAAATGTATCAAAGGAGAAGACTTCAGGTAATTTGAATTGTTTATTTACTTAGTAAAAACAAATTTTTAAAGATTTGGCGAAGTTGAAGCTATTTGTAATTAATTTTAGTGATAAAAAATGGTTCAATTAAATTAGTTGAATGTACAGTCCGCTTTTAAAGGCATAATTGATGATACATCAGCCAGAGATAACATGCTCAGAAAATGCTAGAACAGTTCAAGTCAAACAGTTTATAAAAGTATGTGTTAGATCATGATGATTTATTGAAATATAAATGGAGGTTTATGTTTTAGAGTTTGATAATATGAGGAAAGAAATTCTTGAGACATATTTATGACGACATGGTTCAATTAATTTAGTTGACTGTGGAGTCCATTTTTAAAGGCAAAATCAATGATTCATTAGTTAGAGATAGCAGTGTTCAAAAAATCCTGTAACAAGTTAAGGCAGGCTGATTTAAGAAGCATGTCATGATGGTTTATAGAAATATAATTGCAGGGTTTATGTTCAAGAGGTTGATAATCTGAGGAAGGAAAACCTTGTGGTATATTTATCCGACTATACTATTTATCCAAGGAGTAATAAAATTTAGTAGGACCTCTAGAAAACGTTTTGGTTGCCAGGATTGAAGAGGAGAGTAGCAGAATTTGTGGCTAAGTGTCCTTTATGTGAGCTAGGGAAAGCAAAACATTAGGGTTCTGGAGGTCAGTTACAATCTTTTCCTATTCCAGAGTAGAAATAACTAGAGATTACTATGGATTTTGTGATTTAATTGCCCAAATCACTTCAGGATCATGATATTATTTGTGTAATTGTTAATAGATTGACTAAGTATGCCAATTTATTTCCCATTATACTGTCACACCCCAACTGACTTCCCTTTAAGGGTCAGTTGAGGTGCGATAGAGACAGACTAAATTAACTCTTGCTAACCTTCATTCTAACTTGCATAATAATGACCCTCTAGGTGATGAATTAATCTAACAAGATCGCTGCAAATATATGTGATACCTTGCATTTTAAAATTCAATCATATTTTTGGAAGTGTGGAAAATCATATCATCAAATCATATAAACTATACAAAATTGCTAAATCCAACACAAATGAACTAAATATCTAAAGCTCGTTCAAGCTCCAAAAGCCATACAGTGTAAAAACTGTACAAATCACACCTGGTTATTTGCTCTGGTGTTCCTTATCTCTTCTTGAAAGCCAATAATGTAGAGTGAGCAACAACGAGCTCAGTGAAATAATTAAAACTAAAATAAAATTTTATACAAAAAAAAAACGTGCATGCTCATATGAAACTGTACATGTCTACACACAAGTTGCAATATGCTATAATTATATAAAATATGAAAAAAAATAGTGTAGAAATCAAGACGGTTGTATAAAACATGTATAATCAAGCACGTAATCATAAGCATGTTCATAATATTGTTATGATAACGTCATCATAGCAATGTTATCATAACATAACAATGTTATTTTTAAATGTATATGCCTCAATTATTTTCATGTCCTATCATATCATGAGTCATCGCTCTGCTCCAATGGTCATATAAACTAGTGTTAAAGGATGAGCCCCAACATAGTAGTTATTAATAAAACCCCTTGATATCAATGGTTCCCTATGTTTTGTCACCGCCTGATCACAACAGTTTTTATTGTTTTTTCATCTCTTAAACACCTCAGTTGGGAATGTCACATTCTTGCACAACGTACTTGCAAACGCTCATGTAATAGTTTATCCATAACATTTCTTGTGACTATTCTTAAAGCATAACGTCTGTAGCAAAATATTCAAAGATATTTCATATATCACATGTATGAATCATTACAAATGAATACCCACAAACAATTAATATCATAAGCATAATCATATGCATCATAGCACGATCATAACATAATGACGTCACATGTATCGTAAGAAGAAATCAGTTTGCATTCATACATTCAATACAAATATTCATCTGCAATATGCAAAATATTCTAAATGCATCTGTGTCAAACGAGAAATCATATGAAAACTTATAGAAGATTGGTTTTTTACGTTAGTACAAGATTATTTTACCTGATTTGATGGAATAGCTCTATAACGAGTTTCTTTACGCTTGCCTCAAGCTCACTGCCTTCCGTAAACAACCTAAAAATTCTTAAGCAACATGGGGTTTAATGAAATTTGGTTCATAACGTACATTACCACAAAACATGTCATGAATGCCAACCGATACTTCAAACGAGTTTCTCGTTCTCGGCATAACCCAATCCTTCTCTGATTCGCCTAAACTTCTCCCCTCTTCTTCCTAAAATGTCTCTCTTCCTTTCCCCTCGTTGAAATAGTGCTAATGGCCTTATGAAAATTTTCAAACCAAGTTCAACGCTTTCGACAGAAGTTCGACGCTTGCCACGACTGCTGGAAACGAAAAATTATACAAAATTGAGGCAAACATTAAAACAAAAACATAAGGAAAGGAATGCCTAGAATAGCGTTAAAGAAGGTTTTATACATTTGCATTTCACCCCCGGAGCTTAAACTGCAACTTGCGACTCTCAGGTATGCCGCCCTCACTGTTTGTGCCCTGCTAGAGTGGCCTTAATGGAAAGCCCTCCAGACAAGCCTTTTGCCGAGTGAAACCGAACAGAGAGGGGGAGGGATTCGGAGACTCGAGGAATTACGATGGATTCAACCCACTGACTCTATCCCAATGTTAATATCGTATGAAATGTCAGATGGGAAAATAGAGCTTTGGAATTACGAGGGGATAAGAAATATAACTAAGGTTTAATTAATTTAATTAAACTTATGATTTCCAAATTTAGTATTCCAATTTATTAAAAATTCATTTAGAGTGTTATATATCAAAGTAGTTGATTCAATGTGTAGAATTTTATAAAAAAAATCCATGATAAATCTGAGGGGTGCGGAATTTATGGTACTTTAAAAAATTGTTGAAATTTTCTTGGTTCTCAAATATTGTTCATTCCAGCTCTCCAATTCTTATAAATATTTCGTCTTCCAAATTTTTAATTAAAGTATTTTAACCATAGTATTCTGCTTATATTCTAATTTAATACTTTTGCTTTGAAAGCATTTATATTTCCTCTTCTACAGAATGTGAGCACAATTTTCTACATTTGAAGAAATATTTAATTGTTTGAGTTGTAGATTGTGGATAATATTAATAATACATGAAGTATTTATATATAAACTATTTTTTAATTTAATAGTTTAGTAAAGTTATAAATGCAAATATAGTATAAATATTATGTTTTATTTATACATTTAGTACTAAAGTGTTATTTGTTATTAGTATTATTAATAATGTAATAACATTATTTATTAAATTTTATTGTATAGTAAATATGTGTTTAATTAGTTATAAGTATTAAATTATTAAAATTATATATGTATTATTATAAATTAAGTGTATTTTCTATAAATATATCTTAATTTTAATTTATTTTATGATACAATTTAACTATATTTATAATATTATTTAGTTAACATTATTATAATAATAAATTTTAGTTAAATGTATTTAATATACTATATTAATACATAAGCATGTTATATAATTTAGTTAATACTTATTAAAGAATTTTCAAATAAATATACAATAGTTTTAACTATATAACTATAACTATTAACATATTATGTTGAAATAATTTATTTATAAATTATATTTAACTATGTATAATTTTAATTTTGTTTAAATTAACTTAGTAAATATAAAAACACTAATTATAAATATAGTTTATAAATATTATATAACCATTTAATTTAAAATGTAGTAAATTTATATTTATAAAACATATAGTAATATAAACAATTCTGTATAAAGTAAATTAAATTAATTTAAGTATTATAATTTTAACTTTATGTTTAGCATTTATATATTTTAACTTAACTATAATATATGTTTACTACCAGTAACACCAAAAAATCGCCTGAATAATACTGCAATAACACCTGAATATTACTGCAAGTAACACCGTAAAACATTGCGAGTCATCATCTAACAAAAGACGTAAATAATACCGTGAATAACATCACAATAACACCTAAATACTACTGCAAATAACACTGTGAACTAACGACTAACAAAAGACAAATAATACCAAGAATAACTCCGTGAACCAACGACTGGCAAAGGGCGCGAATAATACCATTAAAAACACCGCAATAACATCTAAATACTACTGCAAATAATGCCGCAAAACACCGTGTATCAACGACTGACAAAAGGTGCAAATAATATTGTGAATGACATCGCAATAACACCTAAATACTACCGCAAATAACACTAGGAATCAACATCTGACAAAAGACACGAATAATACCGCGAATAACACCGGACGCGAGACTGCAGGGAGGGCAGAGCCGTGAACAATTATTTTGTGAAAGCGGGATGCGGGGTCGAACCCGCGGACATTGTGTAATACGAAAGGAAATTAGCTTATTCCGCAACACAATGAATACGAAAAAAGAAGACACTAATGTTGGCGTTTTGAAAACGCCTCACAGCTATTCCGCGGAGCTAAACGAGCATACTTCTAGATTGTTGAAGAACTTTAAGGAAGCTTCGGTCACACGATTCATTTTCAGCACAACTTTTTATGCTTAGATGCATGGCCAGTCAGAAATGACTGTTCAGACTTTGGTAGATCAAGTGAGGTTATATGTTTTAGATTTTAGTGGAAGGTGGGAATAATATATTCCTTTAGAGGAATTTGTTTATAATAACAATTATCAGACTAGTATTGAGATGACTCCGTATTAAACTTTGTATAGAAGAAAGTGGCTGATTCCTTTATGCTAAGTTGAATTAGATGAACAAAAGATCATTTAAGCTGACTTAATTGATAATGCTACTGAAATATTAAACTCATCAGAGACAGACGGAGTGCGGTGCAGGATAGACAGAGAAAATATTATGATGCCAAACACAGAGAATTTGTCTTTATCAAGGTTAGTCCATTGAAGAGTGTGCGACGTTTTGGGAAGACATAAAAATTGAGCCCCAATTATGTAGGCCCATATGAGATTATGGAGAGGATTGAAGTTGTGGTTTGCAGTTTGGCTTTAACAGCTCATATAAAAATTTTGTATAATGTTTTTCACATTTCTTCACTTAGAAAGTATACTGGAGATATATTTAGTAGCGTGATTGTAGATTCAATTGATATATAACCTGATTTGACTTATATTGTGTAGTGTGAAAAGATTCTAGAACATGATGTGAGAAGCGTCATAATAAAGAGATCTCATTTGTGAAGATTTTATGAAAGCTTGGATCAGAGAAGGATGCTACTTTGAATAAAATTTTTGAGATACAAGAAATATATCTAAAACTTTTCATTTGAGATATGTTTTGCTTTCATGATACTTTAAAATTTCAAGGATGAAATTTTATGAGGGGAGATTGTAATTCCATTTACGATTTGGTGCTCTGATACCATGTAGTTTTTTGGGAAAGGAAAAAATAATTTATTCCCGTGTTATCAAAACGCAAAGCACAAAGCTTTATTTTTTTCTTCAAAGCATAAAGTGCAGAGTGAACTGAGGCTCTTAATAACCAAAGCACTAATAGGTTTTATAAAACCTTTAATGTATAAAGGTATTCATAAGCAATTATAAAACATAAAATATGATATAAATAGTTCATATAAAAGAGAAAAAAAATATTGTACAATACTTAACTTGAAGACAAACAGTAAAAAGTAAACCTGCAAATTAAACTTTCAAACATTTTCTAATACTTGTTTGCAATAATATAAAACAAAAATATTGCTAAAAAATGATCAAATAACTCAACAAAATCTAAAATTTAAAACATAAATAAACTAGTAAAACCTCATATTTTATAAAATAAGTTAAAGTAAACCAGTAGTTTTCATTTTCTCTTTCATTCACATAATCTCTCTCTTTCAGGTTGAATTTCTTCATCTTAAAAATTTTCTTCTTTTTTCTCTTTTTCTTTTTATGAATAAATTTCTGCTTCTTTTTTTGGCACGGCAGAAATGAATACACATCGAGATGAACTCATTGTCATTTTAGATGACCCCCCTATTTTTGCACAACTAAATCTTATAGACCTTCTTCGATCAAGTTCTCCTTTAGCCTCTTCAATTTATATCCAAGTAAGATCTTCATCACTAAATTGTTGCTCATTAACATTCTTTATTTCTCCAATCATCAATGCACAACTTTCATCAATTGAATCCAAACTAATTAGACAATAATATCTCTTAAATTGAATATTCTTTACAAAGTTTGGTTGTATTTGATGAAGACTAACTCATTTAAGCACTTGATTTATCCGATTTTTCTTTTTCATATGAATCTATAAAACAGTAATAATAAAATAAATGCATAAAATATATATTTATTTAAAATGTTTTAAATATATAAAATTTTAACCTACGTTAAGATACTCCAATATCTCTCATAGCTAATAGGACTACAAGTTAAACTTAATATTTTGGCAAACAATTTTTATAAAATTGGTGTGGTGCATACATCTCCCAATGCTCCGCTGTTATAATTATAATGTTTTATTAAACAAAAAAGTTATTTAACTAAATATTTAAAGTAAAGTATAAATTTTAATTAATCTTACTTGAAATTTTCTTATCTTTGTTGCAGATAGCATGCTCAATTGTAAAAATATCACTAGCCTCATGATAAATAGAAAGATCTTAATTTATTATCATTCTTTCATTTGGATCTTCAACTCACTTGTTAATAAATGCATATACACCTTCTATCAATAATACATTTGATTGTATCTTAGATTTATTCTTATAAAAAAATTTTGGATTAAAAAGATCTAGCTTGATGCATTAATTATCATAGTTAATACTTTCATTTTTTATCTATAATATGAAAAACTTGTTTATACTTCTTTTCATTTCCTCTAAATGCACCACAGATTGCATCCTTGACCATATACATTGCATCATAAACAGAACTCATTACAGGTCGTTTGTCACCGTCTATTAATTTTAACATTTTCAAAATTAGGCTTGCAACCTTTAAAGTGTAAGAGACGTCATTCCAGAAGCCAGATTTAAGAATGATCTCCTTACCCTTTTATCCTTTATAACCAATACTAAATTTAGACTTATTCCAATCTTCTAAAACAAGCACACGCCTTAATTTTATTTTTTTTATATATATGCTGGCAAGAGTGAGAAATGAAGTTGCAAAATGGTAATGTTTGATCTGACTAATTCTGCACCTCACGTATTTTTTCCTATCCATGATTGTATATGTATCGAGTTAACTCCAAAGATTTTTTGATAGTCTTTTTATTCAATTCACCCATCTTTCCAATATCCTCCTTTATCAGATCAATACAGTGTGCTTTATATGGTGTTAAATATATGCTAGTCCTTTTTTCCATTAGCATTTGACCTACATAGAAAAATAAATGTGCTGTGATTCTTTAATTTAAAGAAAAAAAAATGCATTTTGTTGTAAATCAAATAAATTAAAAACATGCAAGAACATAGCTAAAATGGTTATTTGTAATCAATTGAAGCACATTCTTTTCTCGAATTTTCTCATCCGTGCATGTAAGAGTTCAAAAAATTTCACCACAGTTTTTGATTATTCAGATGCATCAGTGGATTCTAAGAAAATAGTGTGTGAATGTGAATTTGTCAAAATATTAATTATGGATCTTTCTTTACGATCTCGATTATTTCTTCAAACATGAGAGTAGATCCCTTTCTCTTTGTATTTTTTTTTTATGATTTTCCATATTCATTGTTGATTGTATTTCTTTTTCAACTAAACGTACCCTTAACTCATGATAAGATGATCATCGAAGATCTGGTCCATATTGTCCAATTGCCTTAACCATTTGATCAAAACTCTCTAACTTCGTTATATTAAAAGTGATTTATGTTGGCTAGAATCGCATAATAATAGACTGTATAGTTCCTTCTATGATTTTTTATCTATTTTTCTTTAATTCTCAACTGCCTCATATCTTTCCTTCTAGCAACTTCTTTTTCAGGTTCCTTATATAGAAAAAAATGCATTGAACTTATTTTGGATATGCTATTGCTCTTTGATTTAGAACATCATTCAAATGCACTTTAACCACTTTGTGAGGGCTATTGAATATATGTTTCTTCAGTTATATCGACCACATTCTCATTATTTTTCATATACAAATTTTGTTTGAAATTTCATACTCTTTCTTAATAAACAAACAGCTCATCTCTTACATCTGGAGGTACATTCTTACACTTAATAACCTCACTTGTTTTATGTATTGGAAAGATCAATCAGGTGTTCCTTGGATCGAGATATGCCACCATTCGTCTCCTTTTCATAATAAATACATATATGGCAGAGTGTTTTATTCAGATTTTAATTTTATATATTTCTAAATTGGATATTTCCTCTTTGCATTGGAATTAATTATACTTAAATTATTTTTTCATGAACAAACAAATTATTAATTACAATTTATACATTTTTCTCTTGTTTAAATATGATATGAAATATATGAATAAAAAAAATTAACATAAGGTATTTTACCTGCAGACTGCTTGTGGGTTCGATCAAATGGTGGGTATCATGAGGTAGGTTTGACAATGCGCTCAGAGTCCTGCTCCCTTGCTGTAAATATAATTAATTTTTTTTTTTTTTCAAAAAACGGATGGGTTATACCTAAATACCTAAGAATTGAGATATGTATGTAATTACATATATAACATCTGAACTTTACTTTTTTACATTTATACTTCCCAATTTTCTTATATCACATAAAAATATCACCATTTGAACTTTTAATAAGTGAAATATATCTTTTCAAGCAGGTGTAAGGTGGCATGCATTTAAAAGTTGAAGTTTAGGTGCTAGATATGTAAATACATAGGAATTAAGTGGTGTGTATATAAATCTTCTTATTAAAAGAGCTTTGGACGCTCCACACATAACAATTCAATGCCATTTATTGAATTTTGTTCAATTTTACATTTAAAAGAACCTTAACTTTTCAATAAAAAAAAATTGCTAGAAACAAGTTATTATAGCAATTGATACCATGTAAGCATATGCTATACAAAAAATCAGTGTTCCACTTCAAGTTTAATAGTGTAAATGGGGTATTATTTAGGGATGAAGTAACTATTTATTAATCAACAACTAATGGAATTATGCAATGCTATATTCATTCTCCTGTTATTTCATCCTTGGCATGCAGTGGGTTGAAAAAAATACAGTGAATTTTGAAATAAATAAAAAATTAAATTTTGGCAATCTCCTCAATTCAAAATTTTTATAGAAACAATAATATAATTTTGAAATAAATTTTAGTTAGAATAAAATCATGAATCAAAGTAAAGCATGGTCATTCATTTAGTTTTGATGTATACTAATTTTAGAATGAGGCTTGATATTCAACTAAAATACTATCTATTAAGAAAATCATGGCATTACATTTTGTTGACCTTATAAATTGTTAAAAATTATATTATACTTGAAGGAATATGGCTTGACAATAATACATTAGGCTCACTTTGATACTCACTTAACATTGTTCTCTTATCTTGAATTCATGGAGGTTGCACATAGGGCACATGCGTATAATTTGATCATGCGACCCATTGTAAATAAAATAAAGTTTTAGATTATTTTTTTCTTTTGCCTCTTAGATCTCTCTAATGGAGAGAATTATAGAGAAGAATTTTAAAACACTTATTGTAAACAAATTTTCGTAGGAGTTGAGGGGTATGTATATAAATCTTTCTATTAAAAGAATATTTTACTGGTTGAACCATTGAATTTTCTCTCGTTCAAAAAAACGAAAGAAAAAAATCTAATAAATGGGCATTTACATAAATACCGCCTTTCTTCAAATGTTAAAGCCTCAAAGGAGTTCTCTCAAACATCCCACTGACAAAGTGCTTACTGCTGTTGAAGGTTCTGTCCTCTGCGGTGGAAGCGTTTGCCATTGCGATTGAAGCCTTTGCCACTTTGATTGAAGCATCTTCTGCTGTCAAAGCTTCTGCTGCCTGTGGTCGAAGTGTCACTTGCAGTCGAAGGTCCTTCTGCGCTCTCAATATTGAAATTGAAAATCAAAACAAAATCAGAGACAATGCTCTCCCTCGAACTCTCGAACACTAGTAATGAAACTTATGCTCCTTGCGGCTTCTTCGAATACAAGTTCGAAATTTTTAGGTTTTGTTTCCTCTAGCTCGTGAATCAGATTGAGTTGCTAGCTTCGACGCCCTTGAAGAGGAATTTTGGCGCGAGCATGGTTCAAACATCAATACCGCACAATAGCGGAGTGAAGCGGACGCCCCACCTTGCTTCGTGCCTTACGAGTTGCCCTCTTTTATACACACTTTTAAAAGACAAATTCCTCTTCAATTTCTTAGAACTCAGTTATAAGGTAAATAACATGTGAGGACCACCACATTAGGAAAGCCCCAAAATCCCCATGCTAGAAAAAAAATAGAAATACTGACTATAGATAATTCTGAAAGTAGAAATCACCAAAAATAGAAGATACAAAAAATAGAATTCCTAAGATTCAAGCACTTACAATTCATAAATTCTATATAGAGTTGCTAAACTCTTAAATATAAAGCATACCACCTCAAAAGTTTTCAGATCACCTAAAATCCTTTAAATTCAAATCTTTACAAACTGGAAGTTCATTCGGCTAATTGCATAATTGATTCTTATCATTTTTTAAAATCAAAATATTAGGGTAAGCTATAGAGAGATGTGATATGCATGCCAATTGTTCGCTAACATGTGTAACAACACTAAAAATAAGTGACATACTTTAAAGTAAAAAAAAAAAGGAAAAACATCACTAAATGTAGTACATGAAGTAGTGTTCTGAATAGATAAATATCTACTAGCAATCCTTTTATTCTTAATATTATACAATATCATGCATACAATTATTTTACTTGCATTTTATTCTTTTTTTGTTTTCCATCTTAGAAATATTATGTTATATTCGTACAAGCTTTGACTCTTCTCATTTCATCGAATTATCATCCACCCCCTGACAATATAATCATTGATAATGGTTATTCAATTGAACGCTTGACTTATCAACAACCCATCTCACACTAATTGGTCTACGCCAACTTTAATATCAAGAGTTATGATTTCAAACATTTACTATCATCAGTCTCCACATGCTATTAGTAAGGTTGTTTATCTGACATCTCCTTACTTCTCATTACTTGCCATAATCATTTCATATGCATTATTTCTTTTTTTTTTGTGCTTAGCATCAATAATATTGTTAATATGCACAAGTTTTGTATGACCAATAAAATTAACAATTTGTATTTCGTATAACTTTTTTTATAAATATTATTCCAAAAAGAAATGAGCAAATAATCATTTACATGAATAAGTTGGAATATCATAATCATTAGTCTTCAATACGAAGAAGCTTAAATGTAAATATATCACAAGTACATAACTAACTGAGTAAATAGTGCACATACCCCAACTAGTTGGTGACTCAAATCACTGATTCGATCCTCCGTGGCGCGGGGTCCTTGAATTTTCAACGCATCGAGTGGGCTCCCAGACCTGACGGGAACTCGACCAAAGAGGTTGATCGGCGGTCTCCAACCGTCGATCAATATTTTTTAAAAAAAAAAGTAAAAACTAAATGAGTAACTATATTTATATTTTGGCTTCTTAGTTTAACAATTGATTCTCTCACCAGAATTAACAGAACAACATCGCAATTAGTAACTTCTCTAGACTCTCCCTGAGATAACCTAATTTATACAGTCTAGATTTACGATTCCCTCTGACATTGAATGAAATTCATATAGTAAATTAAATTTAAACACATTATAATCCCGATTGCATATTCACTTGAAATTGATTTCTTCACAGACAATTTTTTTTCAAAACTCGTGCCCCACCAATACAACAAAATAAAAATTCAAAAACTAAAAGGAAATAACTGAGTATTTTTAGGTTAAATGAAAATAATAATAATTTTTCTAATTAAGATTTACACAGATATCATATATCCAAAACCCAAATTTACTCCCCAAGTCTTTCTCCTTCCCTTCCTTTTATTATTTATTTTCTTGTTTCACATTTCAACAACTCCCCAAGAGCGTAGCTATCAGTTTTCTCCATTCAATCCTCACGAGATCACTTAGATCACGATATCGTCTCCTACTAAGCACTTAAGTTATAATCTGGCCAATGATGGGGGCGAAAATAAGAAAAAAATGGGTGTTATACTCACACTCACGCACACATAATCCCAACCATTAAATCCCTTTGCATGCATGTGAAATGGAAATGCTATAGTGTTGAGTTGATTGATAGTTGGTAATTAACTTAACTAGGTGAATAAATTAAATTTAATTAAGTTAAAAATAATTTAAAAAAAATATATTAATAATTTTAACATGGTACTATATTTCAATTTGATTAATACAAAATATATAATTTTATTTGAATTTTATGGGATGCAAAAAATGAGGTATTTTTTAAAATAACTAAAATTTTCCTAATTTAGTTTAAATTATGCATTAGAATGCTCCCCTCCATATTAAATATTCATCCTTGAATTTTCTCAATTGCAATCAAACAAAAAGAGAAATCTCTGTCCTATCACCTGTTCATTTTCAGGTGGCTTCTTTTTCAGGCATGTGTTTTCATATTATATTTTCATGAGGGATCAACATGTTATTAAGTTTTTTAATACCTGATTTAAAATTTTCTTGAGATCTTCAATGTATGTCAAATTTTCTTAAACCTCAATATCTTATGTAAAATTTTTTTATCCAAGTT
Organism: Phalaenopsis aphrodite; assembly: GCA_003013225.1. Lineage (NCBI taxonomy): Eukaryota > Viridiplantae > Streptophyta > Magnoliopsida > Asparagales > Orchidaceae > Phalaenopsis > Phalaenopsis aphrodite. Next base: position 434,467 of record NEWO01000384.1, read on the forward strand.
TTAAATTAATTTATTCAATATATATATATATATATATATATATATATATATATATATATATATATATATATATATATATATATATATATATATATATGTCTACAGGTAGAGCTAGCCTTTAAGCAACTTAGCAAATTTCTCTATAAGTTTAAACGGTCATATGTATCTTTGACTCAATTTGCTTCCCTGACCCAATAGAGATGTACCTTTCATCAGTCTAATTATTAAAAATACAAAATCTCCAACCTCAAACTTCATAGATATGTCTTTTGAGTGATAGTATTTTTGCTGCCAATCATCAATCTGTCTTTAATTAGTTTGATTTTCCTGACTTTATCAACTAACTGTGGACCTAATAAATGACATTTTCCTTCAACCCAATTTAATGAAGTTTTGCACTTTTTGCCATAGAGTGTTTCATATGGAGCCATTTGTATATTGAACTAATAGGTGTTATGATATACCAACTTAATTATCAAAATGTGATCTTTTTAGCTAACTTGAAAATTTGAGCTCATAACTTTTAGCAGATCTTCCAATAACTGAATTTTCTTTTTGTTAGTTTGTGGAGAAAATGTTGTATTGAGATATAGTTGTATGCTCAAAATTTTCTTAATACCATTCCACAATGTGAATGTTAATTCTTGACTCTGCAACAACAACAACAACGACGACAAGCCTTATCCTACTGAGTGGGGTCGGCTACATGAATCTTTTTTCTCCATATTGTTCAATTGAGTGTCATATTTTCATTTAATTCCAATAAATTATGACCTTTTTTAATACAGCAAGCCCAAGTCATTTTAGGTCTACCTCTTTCTTAACATAAGTCAAATATAAAATATCCACTCTCCTAATTGGATCATTAAATAGTCAAGGTTTAATGTGACCAAACTATCTAACATGACTTTCTAATTTTTCTTGCCTACTCCAACCTTTCATAGATAGATTTATTTTACATTTTTCTGTAACTGTAAAGCCACTCATCTACCTTAGCATTTTCATCTCAACGACACTTAACTTAATTTTATGTTTTTTGCAAGCCAACATTCTATGCCATAAAGTATTGCATGTCTCACCACCATCTTATAAAATTTTCCTTTACACAATATTTTTCTATCACAATAGGCTCGATGCATTCCTCCACTTCAACCATCAAACATTAATTCTACTAATAACGTCTCCATCTATATCACCACCAATTAAAACAATAAACAATATATCTAAAACGTTCACTCCTTTTAATGACTTGATCTCCCATTATTACAACCCCACCACTATATCTACTACTACTAAAATTTTTTTTCGATCTACTCAAACGAAAGCCTTTAAATTCTAAAGTTGACCTCCATAATTCAAGTTTTTTCTGAACTCTCTGTGAGATTATCCATAAGAAGGATATCATCAGCAAAATGCATACACCAAGGTACAGTAAGAATATCCATAAATAACGCAAAAGAAATGAGCTTAAAGCTGATCTCTTTTGTAATACAACTACAACAGCAACAACATCAACAACAACAAGAAAAACAACAACAAAGCCTTAATCCCACTACATCGGATCGGCTAAATGAATCCTTTTTCTCCATTGCGTCCTATTTAGTGTCATTTTCATTTACTTCTAATAAATTAAGATCATTTTTTATACAATAAGCCCAAGTCTTCCTAGGTCTACCTTTGCTTTTCTTAACATAAGTCGAATCAAAAATATCTACTCTCCTAATCGTATCATCAGATGGTCAGCACTTAATGTGATCAAACCAATTAAGACAACTTTCTCTAATTTTTTCCGTCACAGGAACTACACCAACCCTATCACAGATATAATCATTTCACATTTTGTCTTCACATTTTGTCTCTAAGTGTAAAGTCACTCATTCACCTAATCATTCTTATCGTGACAACACTTAAATAGAAAAATACCAGGTCAATTCTCCTTGTGTTCGAACACAAGTAATAGCTATAGTATACATATCCTTAATGACTTTAATATAAGCCGTTTCAATAAATTTATTTTCTAGAACTCTCTAAAGTTTCTCTTGGAATATTATCATAAGTTTTTTTATGTTAATAAAAATCATATTTAGATATTTCCTACTCTATCTATACATTCTCTATACTTCTCCATTAAACCTCTCAATAAAAGTATAGCTTCCATGGTAGATTTGCCCGACATGAATCCAAACTAAAATCTCGACTCTTGAAAGAAATAATTACTTATGGAATGCAATACAATTCGGTTATTTATTTGACATATAATATGACCAATTTATCATCTGAAATCTTTTTGCTTGATTGATAAGAAATGAGCTAATTTCTTTTGGCTGTCAATTATCATTTAAATGTTGCCATGCCCCTATTTGAACTTGGGAAATCCCATAACAAAATTTATTGCAATTTCTTCTTATTTTCACTTAGATATAAACATGACTGTAACAATTTATTAGGTCTCTAATGCTAAATTTTAACAAGCTTAACACTAATAAATATACACAACAATGTTTTTCCTTATACCTAGCCATCGAAATAGTAATTTCAAATCCTTACATATTTTTGTACTACCTAGATGAATTGTATAGCCTAATTGATGATCCTTCTGCAATATCTTTTTTTCTCAAATCTAGGTCAGTAGGTATCCAATGTTGTACTTTCTATCAAATAACAGCACCTTTATGCACATTAACATATTGTCTCTTCCCTGACTAAATTTGTTTAATGAGTCTTTGATATTCATTGTTAACTTTTTGTGGTACTTTAATTCTATCTATTAAGGTTGGTTGCACCATCAACTGATGCAAATATTCAATATCCTTAGTTTTTTTTTGAATTGCGAAGTATCCGTTTCCTTGATTAATTTTGGCTCTTATGTAATGATCCAACTTGCAATATTTGTAGACTTACGACTCGAGGCATCAACTAAACATTTGCTCTGTCAGGACAATACTCTGTATCCAAATTTTAGTATTTTATAAGCTCTAGTCATCTTTTCCATCTCATATTTAACTCCATTAAAGAGGCAGAATTGAAGTTTGTTTGACTGCCTCACCTAAATAGGTGGTCAGAAGGAGAAAGTTTGGCTGGGGACTTCTTCCCCTATCTTTCTAATGAACAGATTTTACGATTTGTTGCAAAAATTGCCTACACAGTTAGCATTTATCTTCGTTTCTGTGAATGCTTCTTGCTTGTAGTTTTTCCATCGTTACAGAACTCAATTGATTGCTCACTGAGAATGTTTTTTCAAGCATTAGTTTGTCTACGTTGCTTTGTTTATGGCTTTTGAAAATTTGAATGAACGAACCTTGGAAAAATGAAATTTATTTTTTATCTATAATGTTCTGATTCTTCTTAGCTAGCATCACTATGTCACGTAGCTCTTAAGTGTGGATAATGGAATCTTTATGAAGAGAAGAATGTGTTTGTTCATACTGTTTTCACACTTCTCTTTTGATTGAACTTAATTATTGTTTTCCAATGCTGCCAGTTTAGACATGGATGGGCAAGAACAAACTCGTTTGCATCCCGAAGTTTCTCTTTTGTCAAGAGAGACTTTGTGTGCATTCCCGAAGGTTGGATCAATCATAAGACTAATTGTTAGCAAAGGCTTTGAAGAAATATCTCAGCTAAAAGGTAGTGGTTATTGGGTTAAGTTTTGCAATGTTGTTTTTGAGCTACAATCAGGTCTATGGAGAGGTGCTCTTACTCCTAACAGCTATATTAAAAAATTGTCCGATCAAGATAACCACGTACAATGCCGTCAAAGGTGACCATCTTCTTCTAAAAGAAAAAAAAAATAGAGTACAAAAGAGAAAAATGAATGCTTCAATTTTTCGCATGGACTAATGGACCATTTCTTTTAAATCTAGGATTTTTAATGGTCGTAATTCATCTAAAGTGGATGGCTTACCTTTTTCAGTCTTTCCTTGGCCATCCAATGTAACAGGTATTGAGCATCTTCCACTTCAACAGAAAGCTTTAATAATTTTGTGGTTAGACCAATTTTTATTTTTATTGAAGATTGATTTATTTATAAACTTTTGGTTTTTTCTATCCTTTTGATATGTGGGGGTAAAGATTTTTCTCTTTCGTGGAATTGTGGTTTTGTCATCTCTAGTGTATAGCTAAAATGCATCCATACTAAACTCATGCCAACATCTGGTTAACGCATTATGGATCTCTGGGCCACACAGCCCAACATTCCAAGCTGTGATTGATGAGCTGTTGAGTGTGTGTAGCCGAAGCATGAGCTTCCGAGTACAGCCCGTCGGGATTCCATGTGCCCAAATTCAACTCATTCTAGTAACTGATTCAGCAGCTCTCTAGCCTTCCTAAACAAAACATTCCCTTGGCTTGTGTATTTTGTCATGCTTTTCATCAATGTTGGAGATTAAGAAATGCCATGAAGCACGGAAGATACTTTGCCACCCCAGAATCATGGTGACCATTGTGTTCTTGAAGCTCTCACAATGACACCCATTTTTCATCCCGAAGCATTAGGATACTAGTCAGCCATCCAGGCTTCTTCCTCACTATCTCTAGCACCCCTCACCCCTCTAGGCTGGATAAAGAATAATGTCGACAGAGCATTAATCCAATTCCACCTTGCTAGCGCTGGTGTGTGATATGAAACTGGTGAGCTTCTGGCTGCTATGAGCCAACAATTTCAACACTGTGACAACACCCAAGTGGAGCTTCAGTCCATCTTTTCTATCCAAAAAATCATCCAGCCATTAATGTTGGAAAGCAATGGGCTGATTATTGCGGGAGATAACACCAACATTGTTGCTGTTTTGAGAAAAAAGTGGAGGCTGCATATAGCAAGCCAGACTGATATTTTTGCCTTTCCTACACCATTCAGATAATTCAGATAGGTTCTTTTCCAACACATTTCAAGAGAGCTAAGCAAAACTGCAAACTTTTGTGCTCAACAGTCACTTTTGTATTGTTTTTGCTTTACACATGTACCTGAATTTATTCGTGCGCAGGGCCCTCTCTAGGCAAAATCGACATTCCAGACGTGTCGGTGCAGTCCATTTTGTCATCCAGGGTCGCTCGGACGACATCGTCGACAATCAGGTCAAAAACCTATCAAAATTCAAATTTCGTAAAATTTCCATTTGCGATCGATCGTCTCCAAAATCTATTTGAGTCCTCGACAGATAACGGTGCAAGCGATGCGAATTGTAGTGATTGGACGTGTCGACTTTCTGAATTGCGAAGTTTGTGCGCGCGCGAGTGCAAATTGTGCAAAAGGCCACCCTAAAACTTAAAGATCCTATCGAGACTCCTTCTGAGTTCCCTCGTGTTGGTTTCACCCTTCTAAGTGCTAGAAGTCGATACCACACACGCGAAACTCCAAAAGGGTACAGAAGTAGGTTGAATTTCTAAAACGAGGCGGGTCCCATTTCTAAGGCTCTAGGATAGTAAAAGGGAGATTCTTAAGGCTAGATCCTAAACTCTAAGAGAAAGACTAGACCTCACTAAAAATGAGGTCAACATCAACAAGCACGTGTGAATATTGCAAATGATTTCATTCAAGGAGCATAAGTGATGTCGGGCTAGCTGATGTAAACAACACTTGATCTATTTTGGCAAAGGACTAGGAAGGATAAGATCACAAGGGTATGAGAAAGGATATTGATGACTAGGGGGTAATTGTAAACTATGTTAAGATCATAATTAAAGTTTATTGTACGTATGCTCAAAGTACTTGGTGCCTATATACGGGCTAATACAAGTAACAAAATATTACAAATAATATCAAGAATACTCTTAATCAAGGGAATGTGTTATGTAGTAATGACATCTAATGAAAACAGATGATAGTGAATTTTCCAATCTAGCATAATAACAAATTATATATATTCTATTATGGTGATGTATTAAATTTTGCAATGCTTAAAGAAATTTGCATATTGAAGTACATCAAATATTATGAAGATTAATCAAGTTTTGCTTGATATTGATGTTATACTATTTCATTCTTATGTAACCTGCATTTTTCTTGACTCTAAAGATTGAAAGTGGGTAGAGTTTTCTAGAAAAAATCTGCTTTAATGTTATTTTAGTTATATTCGAACTGGAGCAAAGGAGGACGCCAAACAAAATAGATGACCTTAAGGAGTGGGATGCCTGGCCTGGCTTATTTGCACCACAAATAACTTTAACCAAAAGGAAAGCGGCAGTTTTTGGGAGAATTGACACGGCGAGATTTGATGGCACATGGTTAACTATATGACAATTAGGGGTTTCCTGGAAACTAACCTTAATATGCATAATCAGATGTTTGAAATTTTTGTACTATTAAATATGTGTTTTGTAGGTTTGAGATCATTTTTGGTAAAGTAAACCTCAAGGTCCTGTACAAAATTACTCTGTTGAAATGAAGTTGATTGATTTTGACTTCCATTTGCTTTTACTTTTATAAGTAGTTCGAATATTTCAGGTACATCTTAAATTCTTCATATTAGCATTACAATATGGTGTTGTTTTATTCTTCTTTATGATATTGAATGAACTCTTTGCTTACATATTCTCTTTTGGGTTTGCAGAAACAGACTTGGCTTATTCTTCATATTCAACTTTGATGGAATCTCTTGCTTATCCAGAGGTCTTCCTAAATATTAAACTTTTATTTGTTCTTGAATTTGTTCCCGTGATTTAATTAGTATGCTTCTAATTTGTTCTGCTTGTCTTGATCTCCACTTTGTTCAAAGATTGGCAACTATACTAGATTGGTTTGGAGTGCTGAAAGTTACTCGTCATGACTTAGCTTAGGGGGCTTACCTTGAATCAATGACCTTACACAAGTTTCTAAATTACTTGAAGGTGATTACACAAATATAAAATGGATTTTATTTAGACTTGAATTTTATGTTAGGAATTAATCTGGTACTCTAAATAAGAGCATTTTTGTTAAAATTTTCTAGGATTTAAATTTAAAGAAAAATTTGTGTTATATGAGCTAAATTAATAAAAAATTACATTTTTAACAAGAAAGGATCTTTGTAAGGATCAATAACTGATCCTAAAAGACCGATCTGTGTACTAGCAAAATGCTGGAGACCAACATCGAGGGTATTTGAAAATAAGGGCAACTGTAAAGCATGATGGAGTACTTGGAGACTTGATCAAATACATATCTTTCCATTGTGACAGAGATCAGCCATGAAAACTGCCTCTGAATCAACCCCTTCAATCAGTGGGGAACTTAATGTTCAAGGGAGGCGTATAACCATTCAAATAAATTTGTGTGCTATGAAAATTTAAAATGTAATAGAATATGTGAAACTGATGCCGTATATATTAATCAGATTTCTGTTTTTTCAAAATGTGCTTCGTCGTCATGTTGAGCGGGATATTAATTTTTTTTTTGGAGCATTTACATACATAACACACAATTGTTATATATTTATATTTCTCACACCTAAACTTTCATATTTACACACAACACTCAAATCTTTAATATCATATCAAAAACTATACTATTATCACATTTTAAAAGTGAAATCCAACTTTTCATTCGTAGTGTTAAAGAGTCAAAGTGTGATGTATGTCAGCATGAAAGATTTGGTGTGAGATGTGTAAGTATGTGAGATATGAAAATACGTAAGAATTGTGTGCTAAGTTCGTAAATTTTCGTCTGTTTATTTAAGATTAGGTGTGAGATATGTAAATGCATAAGAATTGTGTGCCAAGCATGTAAAACATATCGTAATGCAACACTTGTGATCAAGTTTAGTAGCCTAATATATCTTTTTCATGTAAGTTTTCAAGATCTTTGCATCCTGTCAAAGAAAAGGAAAAAAGAAACTGCTGGTGCAAATAGTAACTATCCTAATTGTAATGTATTGATATTGCAGATAATGCATAAGTTTTCAAGCGTTGTACGGGTGGTGACGTCATATCCCTGGCAAGCAAAGGACCTTCGTAGTCCTGCAACTGGGAACTATCGGGTTAGACTAACGATTGAAGATCCTACTGCAAGAATTCATGCTTACATTTTTGGAGAAGATGGGGTGAGAGCTTCAGCTTTTTTGCTCATCTCTTTTTGTCCCGTTATTTTTATTTATTTTGGGACCCAATATAGATTGCTTCACGATTACTCTCTTGTTCCACTGTGTGCAATCAATTCTACTAACTGAAGGCTCCTTGTCTGAGTTTTGAAACTTGGCATTCTAATTGAGTCGCATAATATTAAAATTTCATTGTTGCAAAGTATATAAAATGAGCCAGCGAATCTGGAACAATTTAGATTACTTGAATGTTTAGTTTTACAAATTTGCAACTTATATTAATATTTCCAAGTATGAGAAATAACTAAACAAAATTCAAGTTATGAGCCAGCGAATTTGTAACAACCTAAGTCTCTTGGGTATTGCGACATGGCTCCTTTTTGCTGGAATGCGATGGACTTTCCAACTACCAGATTTTTTGATTTGTCGAGAATGACCAAGGATGAGTATACTAAGTATCATAAGATTAGTGTCTTCAATCATTCTATTCGCTTCCGTTCCGCCAGTCAAGATGAGAGAGTAAATACCTTCAAGGCGAATGAGTTAGTAGTTTGCAAGGATCAATTTTGGCTTGGTCTCTGACTTCTTGTATACAGGGAGTTGGGCGGATTTTTTGACGTTTACAGTGTCATCCCCGCATAGTTGATGTCGAATTCTATTGTAGTTGTGATGACCTTTATGATCTTTGCTCGTCGTACGGGAATTGCGTGATTGATGAAACTCTTTATTTATCTTTTCTCTTTTAGAATATATCTAAATGAGTTTGTTCAACTCTCGCCCATAGGTAATTTTCATTTTCGGGGCCTTTAAACTAAAGTGAGGGATTGGAAACTTAGATTTCATTTCACCTAGAGGAAGGACGACTAGCCTATTAGGATGGTGAAGCTAGGGTTTCCCTCCCCAAAATAAAATAAAAAATTTCGTCGGCAGTACAGCTGGAGGCAAGCAAAGTTTAAGAGAAGGTGGTGTTCGTCCGATAATATCTAGTGGCATCGATGATCGATGGTATATTAGCTCCCTAAGTCTACGACAAGATGACTCAGGCTGATTGGGAGGATTCCGACGCCACACAAATCGAACGAGAGAAATGAGATACTATCATGAAAGAGATGGCCACTGAAAACCCCTTAGGTGCAGAACTTTCTTAGCTTCTCGTTCCGCTGTCGTCATTCAAATGAAAGGGGTGTATGAACTGATCCTTGTTGAGAGGTCTATGCATCGATGAGATAATATGTATGCTCCCATTGCAGACTTCAAAGAAGGCGGTGAGAAAGCTGACTAGGTAAGGAACGCTATCAATCAAACCTTTTTTTGTATTTTGATTTGATGAGTAAAAATTCTTGGATTTGACGTCGTGTTGTGACTTGTTCAAAATATTATTATGGTGAAATTTCATCCTTCAAAACTTCATTTACATTTAATCTGGTCAATTGAATAGTTAGAACACATTGTGAACTTTGAGATTCAGAAGAATCCGTAGTGGAACATCTAGGATAAAGTTCATCAAGCTAGGAGCATAGGAATATTGCTTGTAGTATTGTGCTTTCATTTGTGGAAATATTTAATTTCTAGTATTTCACCAGATTTAGTTAACTAAACTGGTTGACTATCCTAGCTTTCTTATTGCCACCGGGAGCGGCTAAGAAAGTTTATTGCTCCTGATAGTCACCTAGATTTGTGCCATTTTGTCAACCCTAGGCTTCTTAAATTCAAATTAGTGGAGAAACCTCTGCTTGCTTTAGTCAATTCGCAACTTTAAATTAGGATTTTTGTTTTTCGCAAAATTAAGTTAGAAATTTTCATAAAATCTTCGACAAGCGAACCTTTAGGCTAAACTTGACACCAGTAGGCTAGAAATTTTTGCCTTCAAAATTTACTCTTTCTTTATGGGATTAATATATGGATTGTATTCCGTATATTACTTGGACGGCACATAACTTGTGTGATTCGCAAGGGCTTTGCAGCATTTGGTTCTTTTCAAGTGTTTTTGAGCCATTGTTGGGGAATGATGTTGAATTTCAAAATTTAGGAAAGTTTTAATCGATCTGTTAGAATTTAGACTTGAAAATTATATTGTTGTGTTATGTTTGCAATTTAGTTTTTGTTTCCTTTGTTTTGAAAGACCAAAAATATTATGTGTAGTGTGCTTCCTATTTTACTTTTAATCTGCTGCACATATTTTACTGCATTTCTGTTATTGTGAAAACTGTGTGATTTGTTTACTTTTTAGTTTCAACATAGTTTTTTTATTTGGTTTTCTTTTTCTCAATAGTTTGTCTGTTTGACTTGTGTATATCTTTAGTTTAGGGTCACTTAACTAGTTGTCCTAGTTGTGTATGTTTAAAACTAGAATTTTGGAACTAGTACTCTATGACATTGGACCAGAAAGAACTGTAAAAAAATCTGAAAATTAATAAAACTAAAAAAAAGTTCGATGAAATGTCAAACATAAGAAGAACGAAATGCACCAAGCTCTCATGCCATACCTAGACCTCTTAGGGATCTTCTTAGCTGCTCGGTTTAAGAAATTCACCTAAGCATCAACAATCCAGTTGTCGAAGTTATTTTTTTCAAACTCAAACCTGTCATTATTCAAATGGTACAAAACAACCAGTTTTGGGGATTACTTACGGAAGATCATAACCTCCACTTAATGACCTTTGAAATGTGTGCTACCTTTCGATATAATGGTATTTTTAATGACACAGTTCGACTTAGACTTTTCTCTTTCTCACGTAGGGATAAGGTTAAGATATGACTTAATTTGTTATCACTAGGATCTATCACCACATGGAACGAACTAACCCAGATATTTCTAACAAAATATTTCCTTCATGAAAAAAGGTTAAACTTAGGAATGATATCACCTGCTTTACACAACTAGATGGAGAGTCAATTTATGAAGTCTGAGAAAGATTTAAGGAGTTCTTATGAAATGTCTCCACCTTACCTTATCGGACTGGCTCATAATTCAAACATTTTATAATGAGCTGATGGGATCTTTGAGGTTCATAATTGATGTTGTGGTTGGAGGATTGCTCAGGTCTAAGCCAATTGAGGAGGCATATGCATTGATTGAGGGGATGAAAAATATTTTTCAATGGTCATGAGATAGAGTTAAACATAGAAAGATAACTAGCATGCATGATACAGACGTATTGGCAATTTTAACATCTCAAGTTGATGCTATCTCTAGGAAGTTAAACAATCTATGGTTGAATTCTGCACCAGGATGATAAGTAATATAAGAGAATGTTTATGGATAACAAGTTGATCTTAGTATTATGCCTGTAGAATCTTTGAACGCCATAAACAATAGGTTCAAGAACTCATATTCCAACACCTACAATCTAGGTTGAAAGAATCACTTGAATTTTAACTAGAATAACAATAGTCTAGGTGCAAAAACCCAGTGGTGGGGTGATAACCAAGCTAACTCATCAGATAATTGGAATAATTAAGGTAGTGGCAACCTTATACCAACTCACCAACCTGGATTCAATTCAAATACAGAGTTTAAAGAAAAAATCTATCTTTGGTTAAGAGTGTGATGCAAATAGAGAATCAACTATAGAGTCAAAATGCAACAATAAAAATCATTGAAAATCAGTTAGGACTGATAACAAACTCATTGAGTAATACACCCCAGGGAACACTACCTAATAATAGTGAAGTGAAACACAAAGACAAAGAAAATGAGTATGTAAAAAATCATTAAATTAAGCAGTGGGAAAGAGTTGGAAGAAGTGATTAGGAAGGAGCTTAGTGTGGTGGAAGTCAATGCTGAGCTCGAAAGACTTAGTGACAAACCTACCAAGGACTTGGGTAAATCAAACTCTCTTCTTAGGAAGGAATTAGAACAACCACCCTCACCATTTCCTCGAATGCTTCAAAAACACAGGCAAAAACTTTTGAGATATTTGGAAGTGTTTAAGAAGCTTACAATTAACACCACTTCCTCGAATGCTTCAAAAACACAGGTAAAAACTTTTGAGATATTTGGAAGTGTTTAAGAAGCTTACAATTAACATTTCATTCGTTGAAGCCTTCGAGCAAATATCTAGCTATGTCAAGTTCATGAAACATTCTCAACAAGAAAATGAAACTAGGTGATTTTGAGACGGTAGCTTTACACAAGGAGTGTGGTGTTATTATTTAAAAGAAGCTCTCTTTGAAACTTAAGGACTTTGACAGTTTTCCCATCCTCCCATGTGCCATAAGAGAAATTGTTTGGGAAAGACTTATAACTTGGAAGATTACAACTTGGAAGAAGTCACAATAACTCTCCAACTTACTGAATGATCTTTGATTTATCCTGGTTGTTATAGAGAATTTTGGTCAAGGTTGAAATTTTTTTCTTCCCAATAAACTTTATAGTTTTAGATATGAAGGAAGATAAGGAGATCCTAAACCTTTTCTAGCTATAGGAAGGGTGATGATTGATGCTCAGGAGGAATTGTTTATGGGGGTTAATGATCAAGTTGTAATATTTAATGTGTTGAAATTGATTAAATGCCCCCGAGGCTCGATTAATGATTTGTGTTATAGGTTAGATTTGGTGGATGAGTTTATTAGAATTCAATATTATGATACTTCTGAGGTTGATCTAGTAGAGCATGATTTGATTGAGGAAGAGAGTGAAAACCCTTAGAAAGAATCAGTTTTATTATTTTAAGCAAGCCCTAGAGTATTGAGAGAAAGATTTGAGCTTTTGGATATCACTGCCCATGCCAAGCTTTTAGCGTCATCCATTGAAGGATCCCCTGAGTTGGAATTAAAATCTTTACTTAAGTACCTGAAGTATGTTTTTTTTTTATGAGAGTCATCTACATTGCTAGTGATTATTTCGATTAAGTTGAGTAAGTTACAAGAAGTAAAACTGATGAGAGTTCTTAGAACATTTTGAGAGCTTTTGGGCGGACCATAATGGACATTAAAGGTATTAACCTTTCTCTATACATGCATAGGATTCTGATGAAGGAGAACTACAAGCCCAAAGCTGGCATAGGAGACTTAACCCTATAATGAAGCAAATGGTTAAAACGGAGATAACAAAGTGGTTAGATGCATTTATCGTCTACCCCATCTCAAATAGTGCATGGTTAAATTCAATTGACAGTGCCCCTAAGAAGGGAGGGGTAACTTTGGTAAAAATGAGAAGAACAAGTTGATCCCTCGAGAAGTATCACCGGGTGGAGGATTTGCATTGATCATAGGAAGCTACAAACTGTCATTAGAAAAATCACTTTTCCCTGCCCTTTCTTGACCATCTATTGCACATACTAGCCGACCATCCTTTCATCTGTTTCCTAGATGGCTATTGAGGATACCAACAAATTCCTATAACTTATGAGGACCATGATAAAACCACTTTCATAAGTCCATGAGACATTTGCATTTGAAGGATGCCTATTGGACTATGCAGTCACGTTCTAGCATTCCATATTGTCCATTTTTTTCTAATCTGATTGAGAGGGGATAAAGATTTTCATGAACAATTTTTTTGTGTTTGCTCCCTCTTTTGATTCATGCTTGAGGAATTTCGCCAAAGTATTATGGAGTTGTGAAAAGATCCACTTGGCTTTGAACTTGAAAAACTGTCAATTCTTGCCGACGAAAGGTATTGTGTTAAGACAAAATTTCTAAGAGGGAATAGGGATAGATCTGGGGAAGATTCAATTGATAGAGAAACTTCAACCACCTACATGTGTGAGAGAAATTGAGAGATTTTTAGGACATGTAGGATTCTACTAGTGCTACATTAAAAACATTTCCAAGATTGTCAAACTCTCGTACCACATGTTAGAGAAGTATGTCCCCTTTCACTTTGATGATAACTCCATCACTTTCTTTGACTCTGAAAACTAAGTTAGCCACGACACCTGTCATAGTTGTGCCAGATTAAGAGTGTCCTTTTGAGCTGATGTGTGATGCTAATGACTACGCAATAGGGGCGGCGAATTTAGGACAAATGAGAGGTAAGGTTTTTCGAGCCATATATTATGCCAGTAATACCCTAAATGAAGCTCAAGTGAACTATACAGTTGAAAAAGAGCTATTGGCCATAGTATATACTTTTGATAAATTCTATCCTACCTAAATCGTACTAAAAGCACTGTTTTCACTAACCACGTTGCAGTTCAATACCTTGTAACTATGAAGGATGCTAAATCTCGCTTGATTTGATGGGTCCTTTTGTTACAAGAATTTGATATCAAGATTATGGATAGGACGCTACTGAAAATCAAGTAGAAGACCACTTATCTAGGCTTGAGCATGAGATTTTTGATGAGTTTCTCCCTAAAATAAAGAATAATTTTTTTTACGAGCAACTCCTTGTCATTTCTGAAGAAAAAAATTCTATGATATGCTGACATATTGTACTTCATTGTCAGTAATATCATATTCTATGATCTGACATATCATAAAAAAATTAATTTCTAATGCCAGATTTTACTATTGGGATAAATCCTATTTGTATATGAATTATAAAGAATAGATTATTAGATGATGTATCTTTTTGAAAGAGGTTAATGATATAATAAGATTGTGTTGTGCTTTTAAATTTGGATGGCATTTTTGTAATCTGGTCGGTTGATTATGGTTACGGTTTACATATCCAGGAGCTTTTGATAGTGTGGTAGCGGCATACTGACTAATGTACGTGTCTTCTCTCGATTGATTTTTATTCCTTCGACCTTTAATAAGTACCCTTGGAATTTCCATATGTACTTTTTTAACTTCTTAAAGGTCTCTTTTACACTTTTATATGTTGTTGGAGTGTTTTGTTCTTAACCAACACATCGTCATCCTACACTTTTTTGTTTTTTTCTTTCATTTTTGCAAATATTATATTCATCATCCACTAATAGGTCGCGACTACATTCTTAAGCCCAAAAGATATTACATTATAGCATAAACACCCTCCCTCATAATAAAATGGCCTTCTCGACATCGATTGAGTACATCTTTATTTGGTAGTGTAGTCGGAGGAGTTGAGGAAGCTCATAATCGAATGCCCAAGTGTTGAATCCTTGAGTATATCAATTCTTGACAGTGAGTAGCCATCGTTCTACTATGCTACATTCAAGTTTCTGAGGTTAACACACATCTTTCATTTATCGTTTACTTTCTAGACTATAAACATGTTGGCGACCTAGTCGAGGTTTTGTATCTCTCATATGTAATGGGCTTCTAATAGCTTTTGCACCTTTTCACATATCGGTCCCGCTATCGTGACTACTGTCGTCCTCATTTTTTGTTTTGGAGGTCAAACTGTCTGCTTGATGTTTAGTCGATCAAGCGACATCGTTTGGTACTCCCGACATTTCTACGGTTGATTTGGTGAATACATTATGATGCTCTTGGAGCACCTCAATAGTCTCATACTTATATCTTGCATCAAAAGCTCTGCTTAGTCAAAACTGTCTACACATTTCTTCGGCGGCAGTGGGAATATTCTATCATTTCACTAGTTTGAGGCCATTCCCTTGTTGGATGTCAAGCTCAAGCAGTTCCTAATGCACACTATCGATAACAAGTAGATAATACGGCAATGACTGCTCCACGTCACCTTGTACGGTGATTACCTTAATTTCATACAGGAATTTCACAGTCGCATGGCAGGTGGATACCACGACTCGAAAGGAATTGAGGGGAAGGTCGAATATAGCATTGTAAGTCGTCCGAGAGTCAACGATGAAGAAGTTTGTCACAATCCTGAATTGTTTGTCTCAGGTGATCGATAAGGAGATGATTCTAAGTGCTTTATTTCTTCAGAGAATCAGTAAAGTGGGTTAGAAGCGGCTGAGAGGTGGGTCGAACCTAGACCCATCTTGGCAAACACTGATCTAAAGATAAAATTTATGGAGCTCTCAATGTCGATGAGTATACTTCCAATTTGGAAGTTGGCAATAAGGGTGGTAATTGTGATGACGTCACTGTAAGGGTTGCCCTTGATGGGTAGATATTTGATTGTGAAGCAGATTAGTGGAAATTGTGAGGTGTGTCGTGGGGGTAGGGCCGTCGAACATACTTCTTCTGAGCGAATTCACTTCAAACTGATTTAGCGGGATGTTTTGTTTCCATCTCTCTGAGAATGGCAGATATGATGTATGTTATGAGGTTTACTTCAGTTCTAGTGGGTTCATCAAAAGCTCCTTTTGTTGTGGCCTTTTCTTGCCTCTTGGTGACTCATAGGTGCTACAAACTCTTTTACTTATTTTGCATTGATCAATTCTTCAATTAGATTATGAAGATGTGGGCATTCCTTTGTGTCGTATGTGGTTTCAATAGTACTCATAGTACCTCTTTGGGTTTCAAAGTTAGCTCTCAACTTTTTTTTATAGCTCCTTGAAAATACTCATTGTTTTGAATGATTTCTACTAATTTTGCAATAGAAACACTGAAAAGGAGTCAGTTGGGGAAGTTCATCATGGGTCAGAGGCGATTTTACCTATTGTGATGGTACGTCTTTCTTTTCGAGTATCGGATCCTACCTTCTTGAGAGTGAGTTCGTATTTATGGAATCTGAACGTCTAAGGATGAGCATGATTCTTTGAAACGAGCTTCGATTGGAGGATGGGGGTTGCACCTTGTATCCAACCTTTTCCATGGGCATTTTTCTTAGGAGGGTGTCAATCGGATGTTTTGATTTGGGGGTGAAGGGGGAGTTGTATTCCTCTAATATATGATTGTTGGTGAGCTCCAGTAACTCAGACAGCATTTTTTAGGTGTTGTAATCCCAGTGCATAGTGAAATTGTCCCTATTTTAGCACTTGGGCGAGGGCTGCGTGAGCGACTGTAGGCTCCAGATCTCGAGCTACTAGCATTTCTATTTTGAAGCTGGTAATGAAAGCACGTAAATAGTTGTTGCCATTGACGTAACTGTAGGAGGGCCTGTGAGCCCTTGTGTGGTTTTTGCACGCTAACAAACTATGCAATGAACAATTTTTTTATGTTCGTGAATGACATATTCACTTCTGATGGTAGCCCGTTGAATCATCAGTGAATTGACTACCAAAAGGTTATGAAGAGCGGCCAACACTTCATTGCATCTTTTATCTTGAGCAAGTAGACAGCCGAATCAAAGGAAGCGATATGGTCGGCTAGATCTTATCGTCATCGGTAAGATTCCAACACCTGGATCTTGAAACACTCGGGGGGTTTGGCCTTATAAATCTACCTTGAAAAGGTTTTTTCTATCTACCCAAGTCATGGTGCTTTGGTGTGCTTTTATTGGTGATGATTGAGCGGCACTGAACCTACGTTGTCCGGGTAGTGAGTGTCTTGTTCTCCTTCCAATATTGGAGGAGCTCTTTTGGTGTTTAGCACAGCCATTCTTCACGGATGATGTGACGTTGTTGGTTGCGGTGGTGGGATCCTCTCTCGAGCTAGTGCACTTTTGGTGGCTTCCATTACTTGCTTTTTATCCTCACTAACCTATATTAGAAATTCTCTAGTGCAGATCATGTTGTTTACATTTTCTGGATGTTGGAGCTGTTCTTCTTGAGTTAATTTTCTTGTTTGTGCATAATTCACACTTACTGCACCTTTTAGGGTGCTGAACCCATATTTGTTCGTGAATCATACCGAAGGAATAGACTGCAAATATATATATATATATATATATATATATATATATATATATATATATATATATAGAGAGAGAGAGAGAGAGAGAGAGAGAGAGAGAGAGAGAATGTGTACAATATGTGAGGAATCATGTATTTTCGTATATGGTTCCAACAAACTCCTTTACATTTAATACTCCTTTATTTATAGAAAAGATTAAGGATAATGTGAAATGATAGTTACATCCCTATTTTTTTTAATTGGTTAATGATCGTTTCTTGTGGTTTAGTCACCAATTATTCGATGGTTCATCCTTCTGTCGGCTGATTTCTTTTGTTTTTCTAAGCGATCTCTGAGTCAATTAACTTAAAACTCGGTCGGTCTCTGGATCATAATTTTCTCGTTTGACTACTCGGACTTTATCCGATCTTTTATTTTATCCACCTTTTGGGCCGGTTGTCCTATTGATATTCGAGCCCTAATTTGTTTGTTTTCTGGTTTGGTTGAGCTCTGGTTGATTGCCAGAATCCATCCTTGGGATATCCTTACTCATTTTGATTGGCGACACATTTGTCGTTTGATACTGTTCGATCTGCAGGGAATCCGATCATTGGCGTTTTGATTATACAATTATCTATTATGAATATTACATAACAGTCTTTGTTTAATCATCACTTAAAGTTTTGTTTCTGACTGAGGCTGACTTTTTTTTTTTGTTCTTTTATAGGAGAAATTTTTTGATGGTTATCCATCGATTGGTGTGTTGACTGAAAAAATGAAGAAATTGCTCGGTATAAAGGCAGTCCAGCTCTAAGGAATCCACCATGGATATGGTGCTGCTTAATGTCATATTACCTTGATGAAAAAGATCCATGGGGAAGTAGAAGATACAGAATTTTTGGAACTACGCTCATAGGATGAAGACAGTCTTCAATCCAATGTTAATGTTACCAGTCTTCTGTTGCTCAGCAGAGGGCTTTTATGTTGCAACTTTTGTTGATTTCTGAAACTAGCGTGTATGGAGATAAAAGTTTTTATTATAATAATAATTATTGTGATATATATATATATATATATATATATATATATATATATATATAGTGTCGTGTACTCAGATCAGTTGGTCGGGTATCTTCTTGTCAGTTGTAAGTCCGCTCTGGTCTGGGGTTGTCTGGGGTTATATTCCCTCCGAGTGTAGGGTGTAGTCCTCAAATTATAGGCGCATGAGGAATGATCGGGACTCGTATCATGGCCTTCATACCATATTATCTACTATTAGCTTATTTAAAAGGTATACAAATTTTTATTTTACTCGATAGGTTACTGGAACTATGCCTTCTGATTGGATGATTCAAACTCTTAGTAACTTTTTTAAACTAAGTGGTTGTTTGGTCGGCTAAAAATATATTATGAATACTCATTAGCTTGCTTATGCAGGCTGATTTTTTCTGTTTGTTTGTCATTCTGAGAAATAAAAACTGTAAATTTTAAATATTTAGGGGTTATTTGGTAGCCTATAAAAGAAAGTAATTATTTTTTTCTTTTTAGAGATAAATATCATATATATATATATATATATATATATATATATATAGACACACACACACACACAGGACAATTTTTCTTTGATAAAACTCAATTTTTATGTCTATATCTTCTAACTAAATTCTCAATTTAAACTTACGAAAATCTACTTGATTTAGGAATGTGCTTCATAGTGTAGGCTTGAAAAAAATCTTTGTTAGTAGTAGTTGGGTTGGGTTGAGTTCATATGACTGATGGGTTGAAATCTGTATCTTCCAACCCATGAATTTTTTTGTAGCAGTCCACATGACTGATGCGCCGATCAGGTGAACATGGTAGCTTTCTTTGGCTGAGGGTTGAGTTCATAGGTGGGGCAACAACATAGCAATCATGTTGTTGCAATATTCTGTAAATATATTCATCTATCTTGAAGTCTAAAATGGGTTGAAATATCATTTAGTTTTGTGTGAGATTTTTATCATGCAATATATGATACTTTTTAGCATAAATTATGAGAATGACACATTACACTGCAACAAAAAAACATAACCAAATGAGACATTAAAAAATCAAACGATGAAATAAAATCCCAAACAATGGCTAAGATAGTGTTAATTATATAGTGCAACTAATCATTATCCTCAAAAAATGGCAGTAGAAGTATCCAGACTATCATTGTTGTAAAAAGCCCACAAAAATAGAAGAAAGAAAAAAGAAAGGGGCAGTGTAATCAATGAAAATCATTAAGCAAATTATGATTCATTGTGCTAGAAATAAAGGCATCCATACATTTAACCTGAACTTTTCATCCAACACAATCTCCTCTTCATTTCCAGCACAATTGAAATCCTTATATCATAAAATATGACAATTGATAATCAGTGGTGGAGCTTTGAAAAGTACTTTTTGTAATCTCCTCCATCGATTTGGGGAGCTCGACATTAAACTTCTTCTCTAGTTTGACCTCTTCTGCCAAATGATGTCGTCTCAAAAATATGTTTTCTTCATATACTGTAACTAGCTTCTTTTTTCTACTATTAAATGCTTCCGCTTTTTCTGCCTAGCTTACTATAAACACTCTTCTTGGTCTCAAAGACATGCTACATGTATTCTAAATACGATGAATAAATGTACTACGCTAAACTTTTTCATCAAAAAAATCACAAAAAGTTGTTTGGGGGCGGTCGTGAGGTAGTGGTGTGATACTGCATTGCAGTTTTGTCTGTTTGGATAAATTGCATTTTGACAGCTTTTTCAAAAGCTACCGCTGAAATTTGTGTTTTCCCACTGATCATTATTAGGTGCGGTGATAGTTTTCTAGCTATGGTTAGACTTTTTCAAAAAAAAAAAAATGCAATTGCTGCTGCAGTTTTTTGAACATCAAATCATTTTTTAATTGTTTTATAGCTGCTTTATAATAAGTTGCAGCTGCCACAAACAAATCATAAAATGTGGGCATTCGAAATGCAGTACCCGCATTATACTGCCAACCAAACAACCTATAAGAATAATTTCACAAGCTATAAAAAGTTCTCTTATTTTGCTTGATAAGGATTGCTTTTTATTTCTTGTCATTGCAAACATTTACAAGAAGATTAAAAAAGATTTGGCAACTTATTATGTATGAAATATGCTTTGTTTGAAGTACATTTTCCTCTTAGTATAATGTTTTTGAATTTATTCTGAATATACTACTTTTGAAAGTTTGAGTATGGTCATTGATCACAAAGGTCACAAAAATTTGTGAATCTATAGAACATGTGGGCATAATAAATAAAAATGATTCTTGTAAGAAGAAGAAAAATAAAATGTAGCTCTCAATCTATGAATATTTTTGTAGCTTTTCATTCACATTTTACTTTGTTCCAAGGTTCACACGTTTTTTAGTTTTGGCTTTTTCAGACAATTCTTATATATTTATATATCTAACCTATACTTTTTTATTTATGAGCATAACACTTAACATTAAAAGCATCATTATTTCTATTTTTTGTAAAAGTTAAATACATTGTTGTGATGCAAGGGTTAATGCACCGAAGTGTTCGGAATGTAAATGTTAAACATTAGGTGTTAGATATATAAATTTATAATATTTTATGTGATATGTATATAAATTTCTCTTTAAAAATTTTCAATTTTTTTTTATAAAATTCTTTAAAGGATTTTTGACAATTGTAGCTCGATGCATGTATGAACACTTACATAAGACTTGCATGGGAAGCTAAAGTGTCTTACAGTAAGAAGAGTGAACTGGAGTGTCCAACATTGTTACTGTGATAGTGTTATTAGTTGGGTATAGATAAATCATTGTTAGATCATTCAATGTGAAAATGACAACTAAAAGAAATTGAGTTTTTGAGTTATTATTATTTTTTTAATGAAATAAAAAGAACTTTAAGAGAGTATATAGGTTGCATTGGGATGAAGTACTATATAAATATATCTCTGTTTGGGTGTGTGATTTATTTCAAGCATCATCTTTTTGAATTGTTTTCTTACTTTGTTTGGTGTTCCATTTTGTTAACTTTGAAGTATGTCAATCTGCATATCTCATATAACATATTTTCAATCGTTAAGCTTAGAATTTTAAGCATCAATATTTTGTTGTTTATTATATGCAACCAGACAACTATTCAAGTATTGTTTTGCATTATAAACAATAGTGTTGTTTTTAGTTAAAAAAAATACTTCAATCCTTAATTAAGTTTCTCATTTTGAACAATTTGGCATTGATAGTTCATTATTGTTTTATGGATTTCACTTATATGCTTTGTTGTGTATGCATAAGACATTTATGATGCTTCACAACAATAATTCATCAACTTTATCATCTCATACTTAATATAGTAAAAGCATGACAACATAATCCATAATACAACTGTCATTATGTAGCATCCATTATGTTTATATGATCATTATAAGAAACTTCACACTAGTAAAAGCATGACAAGCACTATTCAAACTACATGACATACCTAAAAACATGCCCTTGAATTAAGGTAATTGAATGAAGGCCAATCCTAAAAGTTCTTGAATAGTTAGGACTGTGAGTTATGTTTCATAGAATAAGCTTGAAGCTTTTTGTTAACTAAATTTGAATCTAAAATTGTCTTCTTTAATAAGTTTTTCATCTATGTTTACAAGGTTTATTTTAAAAATGTGAACCGTTGTTACTAATAAAGATTTAGCTATGTTGGATTGATCGCCTATTTTAATTAAGTTAAAAGGAGTCTATGATTCCTTAGAATGATAGAAGCATAAATTTTTTATCGTGCTAGTCGCTATTCACCCACCTATAGCTTTGAGATAATAGTGGTAAATCTTTCTCTCCCAATCTTATATATTGCAAGTTAGATCAAAATAAAAACCATAATAATCAATTATCATAAAATATATATAGATTTTAAATTACATATTTTTTTTATGGCTGAGAGAAAATTAACCTTCAGGCTCATGTCCATTAGAAGCCTTGACTCCAACATATAAATTATATGAGATCAAATAACATTTTAACTATCTATTTTTATACAATTCAATGTCTTCCCAAAAATTAATTTGGATTCTTAAATATATACAAACTCAAGTTGAAATTTCTTAAGGATCACATTACTAACTAACTAAATAAAAAAGATAGAAAATTCAATGTATTAAATTTTGATATGTAATGTGAGTTTTAAGATGGTTCAAATGCTTCTAAATTGCCATAGATACACCAAAATTATTATGGATTGCCCTTATATCAAAAAATAAAGCTATTTTAATTTACAAAAACAGAAACCTCCCCATGGTCTTAATCAAATCACTATTTTTTTTATCTTTACAAGTTATGTGCCAATGGAATGTAATGGATGAATTTCATTATATCTTTATAAGAATTATGGTCATGTTTTATTTACCTTTGCACTCTTATGAAGATAAAGCTTTAAATGTTTTAAAAAAATGGAAGAAGAAAAATTTTCTTGTTCCTTTTTTTTTAGCTAGAAATAAAATCGATGTCTAAAAGACCAGAGTTCAATAGTGAACGGGTCGGTGGTCTGGTCCTAGGCATCCTAAAAACCATCCCTGCATTGGACCGATTGGAACCGGCCTAAACCGCTGGTTCAACCAATCACGATTCGATCAAACTGCTCGCTCCCGCTTTTTTATGCAAATTTTTTGTGGTTTAACCCAAGGTGAAAGACACATGTGTTATTGTTATAGCTATCCCATATTCCCATGCCTTTCCATATAAGGGAAAGGTGAAACTAAAGATTTTAAAGATGTTGAACTAAACTATAAAATCTAAAAGAGTGTTGGACCAATCTAACAATAAAATAAACATATTATTTAATATCTTGGGCTCATCTAACAAAAAAAGAAACATGTCCCCATGCCTTTCAATATAAGGGAAAGGTGAAACTAAAGATTTAAAGTTGTGGGACTAAACTATAAAATCTAAAAGAGTATTGGACCAATCTAACAAAAAAATCAACATATTACTTTATGTCTTGTGCCCATTGATCAAAAAAGACATCTAATATACTTTGCCCATACTTTCAACGCCATTTTTTTAAAGTTCAAATAGTGAATAGATTTTTGAGATGTGGGACTAAAAGTAATGAAGCTCATAAATTATTAAATTTGATATATTGATTTACATAATGGAATAAACAATTTAAGAAAAATGATTACTATATAATTATCCAATTTAATATATAAAACAAAAAAACAATTATTTTGTGATTCAAGAACATTTACATGCATACCACCCAATCTTATGTATTTTACATCTAACACCTAAACTCTATTTTTTACATTTATACCACCCAAATCACTCTTATCACATCAAAAAAATCATTATGGCAAGGAAATTTAATTACATGTATACCATTCAAATTTATTTTCTTACATATCTAACATCTGAACTCTTTTGTTTGCATTTATATCACCAAAATTATCCAAATCACATAACACATCACTATTTTAATTTTTAAAAAGTAAAATATATATTTTCATGCATAGATAAAAAGACATGTTAAACTGAAATTTTAGGTTTTAGTTATTTAAATAATATGAATTGAGTCAGATGTAAATCTTATGTATTGACATTTTTAAATACAGTCATAATTTATTAGTTTATCTGGTTGAACCGAACCTCTCCTTCTTATGGTCCAATTTGCATATCCTTGAATAAAACTACAACATGCAAACATGATGTAGAGTTGAACTTGAGGGGAAAAAATATTTACAGTTTTGAGTGCGTGGCAATTTGCCCAGCGATGACTTTATTGAAACCAGAGCTATCACCAATATACTTAATGTTTTCAATCCACCTTATTCCTCTATTTTTTGAAACCACTATTTTGTTTTTGTTCACGACTATCTCGGGTGTTTGATGGCTTAACCCCAGCATAAATCCTAGCGACCCATAATTTTTCTTCTTTATCATAGGTTTAGGACATTGCCCCTATCCCATGATTCATTACCCCTTTCTCCACTCTTCTCTTACTACCTCTCTTCTTGGCCATCTCCCTCTCTAAACTAGAAAGGTTTGATTTTCTTGTCCCAACCCGCTTTAGCATACTTTCTTTTCTCCTTTATTCTCTGTTATGAGGATAAAATTTCTTTTATTGAATTTGAAGTTGAGAAATGTTTGAAATATTGCAAGCTTGCTCTTATTGGCTATGTGCTTGGTAAGCATCCTTTTTGTGGTAATCTTATCATAGAGATTTCCAAATTGTGGAAAATCCAAGGCAATGTCAATCTAATCACTCTTTGTGAAGCCTTCATTCTCTTCAATTTAAACTATGAAGAAAACCCATATACAATCTTGGATGGACCATTGGAGGGAAACCATTATAGTTTAACATTGGTCTTTTAGTTTTTATCTAGTCATGAAGGATATTATTGAATAGCCTATTTGGGTTAAATTCCATAATATACCATTATGTTGTTGGACTGAGAAACATATCTAAGAAATTGCAAGCAAGAATGTCATACCGCTCATGGTAGACCCCTTACTTCAAACAGAACTAGACTCACTTTTGCCAAGCTAGTATACAAATCTCCATTGATTTTATGTTTCCAGACTTTATTCTATCTTAATTAATGGTAAGGATGTTAAATAACAAGTTCTTGAATGGAGACCTACTGCTTATAATATATGTCTCTCATTTGCACATGAACCTTCCTCTTATCAAAAGTCCCCCTCCTACAAGCCTCCCTCTCCTATCCCTACTCTTCATGAAAGAAGAAAATCTCAACTTGATTCTAAAAACAAACCCTCTAATAGTCTAGGAAAACCCAAAATCACTCATATGCCTCCTTTAAAAATTTTAATCACTATTCTTTCTCCTGACCTAAATTATCCAGCTATAATCCCTAACAATGGTACAAAATCTACCAACCTTCTTGACCCCCATATTGATATCTTAGGCTTACTCTCTTCCTCAACCACGATACCACATCACACCAAACAACCACCCTTACATTATAATCCCTCTCTCATACAATTTTTACCCAAGCCCTTGATAGCATACTTATCATCACTGATAGCTGATCTCTCCTTTATAATTTTATATAGGTCATCAAAAAATTTAGATATTAATAATCCAATAACTTTAACATCAACTATAAATATCAAAGAACACATTAGCCCATTATATAAAAAAAAAAGAATGATCAAATCTAATTAGGCATAATGAGGGCACCACCTTAATAATTTTATAAATATCTACCAAGATTCAAAGAGTGATTCATAATATAATTTGGTAAAAATATGATAGCATGCATAAGTTAATGGTCATAGAAAAAGAAAAATACTTGGCTAAGGAATTTTTATCTAATTCATTTTAAGTGGTGATTGACCTATATGAAGAGAATCTACCACATCTTTTTCTTTATATCGTGAAAAAATTTAAAAAATATATAATAGGTCTAATAATGTCATTAGAGACTCTATTATACTTGAACGTTTCACTTATCTCTAAAATAAATAATAGTATGCAAGTTAGTATCATCTATAGATGAATCCACAACATAAAAATTTTGATCCATTTAAATTACAACACATTTGAGCTCAAAATTATTAGCTTGAATAATGTCCTATTGATACATTGGTGAAATTTCATCTACTAATAGTTTGACATAATTACTTAAAGCTTTAAAATTATCTATATTGTGAAGTTCATTTATTATGATTTAGAATTGAATTTGATTTTTTATTTTCTAAAATTTTAAAAGGTATTTTCAATTTTAGGGTAAGACGAAAGAAAATCTATATATTCTACTCTATGCATATAATAAATAGTATTATATATATATATATATATATATATATATATATATATATATATATATATATATATATATATATATATATATATATATATATAGATAGATAGATAGTTATATACTATAATCATATATTTAAAAATTTCTTTTAATGCTTGATCCATGTTTTGATTTAGGGTTTAGGATTTCATATAAATAATATGTAAATCTAATTTATATGTTTGCATATGAAGATCTTCACACAAATGTATAAAAGAAAATATTATATCATACATNATATATATATATATAGATAGATAGATAGATAGATAACACAACAACATATAGGCTTAAGCACAACTGAATAATTTAATAAAAATTAAAATTTTACTATGCGTACTAGAAACAAAATAATAATAAGACATGAATAAAATAATAAAATTAAAAATGATAGTTAACAAATAAAAAGTTGAGCTAAATATATGAATTTAAATTTATATTAATTTATAGAAAATATTTTTATTGATCCACATAAATGATGCTAAAAACTTGACCCTACTAAGCGGTGTATGCAAATGTATATATCATTCAAGTAAAAATAAGGTGAATCAGATATCATACCCTTGAGGATCAAATTTTAATTTTGCTAAGTTATTAATTTAATATTATCATTTTCTTCTATCGAATAATTCAAGATCTTTTAAATAAAAAAATATAAATTAATTTTTTTCACTACACAAAAATGCTTTTTGTTTTCTAATGATAACAATGAATCTAATTTTGTGGGTTGCTTAAAGTAATTCTATGAAATTTTTTGTATGAATTTTTTTTTTGAAACATATTTATATTGAATAATGTATTTATCTCTAGTATTTGTCGATAACTAAAAATATTAATAAGCTCAACTAAATAGGCTTTTTTCTATCATAATTAGTTTAAATAATTGCATGTTGAGTATTTCTTATAAATTCAAATCAATAAATAATATATACATAAATAATCAAACTTTGTTTATTTCACCATGTCACTTTGATACATAGTTCTCACTAGGTTTTAATATGTGAATTGCCAAAACACAAGAGTAAAGTAAAACAAAAAGTTATACAATTTTATTTAATAAAACCAACTCAACAAGTACATAGATTTTTTTTAGATCACCATAAATTTAAAGAAAAACATAGTTCATATCAATAAAAAAATAAAAAAATTCAAACATAAAAGATTACACCAAAATAAATAAAAAATTTTTGGAATGCGATCTTCTAATTCTAATTCCACTTATCATGCTTTCTTGTGCAATTCTATCATTTGAATTCTCTTCTCTACTCAATACTCTCTCTTTCTCTTTCACTCCTAAGTATAATGAATGCACTTGTCACTCACTCACACTCTACAATCTACTCCCTACTCTCTAAAAATACACACCATGCACTACTACCTTCAACTTAATTTTCTCCTTCTCTTCCTAACCCTATAATCTTAGTTCTTCGAATCCACCACCATAAATCCCAATCCCATTCAAATAATTTTACTAAAAATTGAATGGTTAGGATCATCACATTACAACATTGCTTAGTAGTGTTGTAACACTATGACATTATGCCATAGCACTGTGAAGTTATGATCTCAAAATTATTGGCATGAGTTGGTTTTTTCTAGCATAACATTATTCTGAAATATGATTCTACGCTCTCTATATTGAACCTCTTTATAAATGTTGTAATGTAGCGACACCAAATTCTAGCAGTGTGATGCCATGTCCTCAATTCCATTCAAAACATTCTTTTGATCGGCATGACAGTGCCATTAACTAGTACTATGGTTACACTCATACATCACTTCATTGTTAAAGATACAACTTTGGAGCACTATGCTTTCAGCTTTTTGGCTCTTATTTAGACTATATAGTTCAATGACATTAAAGAGACATATTCTCCAATGTCTCTTCGATCTTCACTAGTGAAAATTTTTGTCTAAAAGAGCTTAAATTAGAAACTAAAATATGTAAATAAAAGTAATTTTGAACATAATTTTATTATTATTTCAGTTTTCTCTTCTCCCCAATATGCCATTGGACAACCAACATTTGAACATTATTATCTGAATATCATCGCTCATCCAACACTATCAAATTGTCATCGTCATACAACAACTATTATAGGATTTCCACCATGTTTATTATCATTAGATTGTCAATATCCATCCACCTCTGCCAGACTTTCAACATTGCTTGTATAATACCCTCAACTTTTGCTACTCATAGTCCATCCATCATCATCTAACAATTATCGCTCATCCCCCATTATTGCACCCATCCACCAACATAAAATAGTCACCGCCCATTTACTAGTATTAGGCTTATGCCACTCAAATTTTGACATAGAATAAGTTCCTCGTCCACAATCCTCAGATCATCATCATTGCACCACTAGCTTCACATCCTTTTAAGGTCATTGCTATGACCCAACCTTCATCATTGAATCATTACTAGAAATAAACCACCATTATCAAATTATCATTGTTTGTCCACCATCATGGGAATGCTACCATTTATCCATTTTTGAGGAACTACACTACCCCATCCATCATTATGAAAACTCCTCAACTTCTAGGTTGACCCACCATCACCAAATTTCCAATATCCATCAACTACCACCAAATTATTATAGACACCCAACTATGGTCACTTGCATCTATCACTCGTTTATAGTCATATGATATTAACCACTGCACTATGATTAATTATCAAGCTACGATAAACTAAAATTTCATGATCATCAACGCCTTACTAGCATCACTAAAACGTTTTCATCTGTAGTCGCATGGCTACCTTTTTTAGTTTATGGTTGTTAGACCTTTATTATCCAATAATGCACCCAAACATAAACATTTGGCTATGGTTGATCGAGCTTTATCACCTATTTATACTCTTTAAACCATCATTTCTAACCATGATCAACACAGCTCAATTGTCTAACCTTCACTGTCAACTATAATCATCTTATCAGTGTTGCATGGCTATAGTCTTTTAACCACCAACATCTATTAACTTTATCACCCTCCATCAATTATATAACCAAATGGTCAAAACTATTATAAATCACACAAGTTATAAAACTTCATATTTTGTAGATTAGATGTGACATTGGTCAGAATGTATTAATTCAAAAGATGAAAATATATTTTGACGAAGGATCTGATCATAAAAATAATGATTGTAAAATTTTGGAATCTACATTATTTGAGATTTTTATATAATTTAATTTAGGTATGATGAATATTATTTTAGTTTAGAATATATGTTCTCTATAGAGGCCAACTTCTCCACTTAATTTATCCCAAGTAAATTCATCACATAAGAAATCACTTAATTTAAGTAGCGGTCCTATTTATATGACTAATTTGAGAATTTCAAAATTTTATTTTAGAATTCAAATAAGGTAAGCTAAAACTTAGAATAGCTTTTACAAGCGATAAGGGAAGGGCAAAAAGCAATATGAATTAAGAAGCTCAGTAGAGTTTCAAACAATTCTCCGACAAGACTTATAAAATTTAAAATTTTGAGATTTAATTCTCTTATGAGTTTTCTATTTAATTGGACAGGTGCAACCTATTATATTATAGCATAAGATTGAGGAGAATCCAAAGAGGTGAGAAGTTACATTAAGATTGAGGAGAAGCCAAAGAGGTGAGAAGTTACATCAAAGCATGGTGAAATGATTGGCTTCAAATCCTAAATCTAAGGGGAGGATTTCCATTATGGAAGGGGACTCAAACTTGCTTCAAAGTCTTAAACACACCAAAGAGTGAAACAAGCGCCCAATTTTAAAAAACTTAAACCTTTACTTAGTAAGGCAAGTTAACCAACCTAAAAGCCACAATTCCATGCCATCTAGTCACAAAAAGAACAAGATGGGTGAGGCTATTATTTCATTAAGAAGATTGTCGAGACTTACAAGTCAACAACATGGGTCAAGCTATGAAACTACGAGGGGGTATGCATTACACTTAATGAATTAATTTTTAGTTGGTTAATTTATATGAATTTAATGTCACAAAAATTTAAAGTATAGTTAAATCTAAAATTTTAGTACAATTCGCTTGAGAAGTATCACATATCCACTTAGGTTAGATGGTGTGTATTGGAGAAGCATATGAAAAATATGGAGAAAAATTAATATGCATGCATATGATTAGTTGGATAAAGGTTGTCGGTTTATTTTAGTTGTTATGTTTTTTTTTATTTTGTTCAAATAAGATAATTTATCTTGGGAGCCTAATATGAAACAACCATGCTTTGAATAATTAATAATTGACTTATAAAAAAGTACTTCTTATGAGCAAATAAAATAAATATGTTAAAAAACATAAGAAAATAAAATAAATGTTGTTGGATATCACTGATTGTTGCTTTTATATTGTCAAACCTAGTTCAACAAGTATTAGCGTGTGAGTTTTCATTTTTTGTCTTCTTGTGAGTTCTCTGTGAATCATAAGGTGTCATTGAGTATTAAATGTCTCATTCTCGTTCATCCTAATCTCACATGCTTCAACTCAATTCTACTTCTAAAAGAAATTAAAATTACACTTTCTAAAATAAAATTCAAATAACGCCTATAAAATACATGCTATTAGGATAAGTTAATTCATTCGCACACACAAATCCCATCACATACACGTCCTAAGCTATATGTATTTATGGTCATGATTTATTGCTTAAACATTTAGAATTTATAAGTAAGCTTACTAGCTTGAAGGATTTTTTATAATTAAATCTGCTCCCTGTGCATTGTCATCCATTCCTAAACATTCATTCTACACTCATCACCTCAGAATCACAAAAAACCCATCATCATAGCAACACAAACACAACATAACCAAAATAATAGTAATAATAAGGTAAACGATCCTAAATAATAATGATTATGGTGAGTTTCTAGCAGGTATGAGTCTTACAATTATAATTTGCTTTTAGGTTTAATTTCATTCTAAGGGTGATTTAAATTCAAGCGATTAATATTTTAGGTGTTCATTTTATATTCAAATTTTTATTCATATACCATTGTTGCCCATCTATAGTTGAAAGATTAGGTTTTCTTGATTATAGCACTTAATCAACGAGACCCAAGTATAATTATTTAACCTTTGACACCCACTACAATCAAAATCATTATTTTTCAAATACAGTCATCAACCATTATTGCTCATTTACAATTAATTGAACTTCATCATTCGACAACCATCACCTAACTACTATTGCCTAACTATTATTTTTTATCACTGACACCAAACAACTATTGTCAAGCCTCTATCATTTAACTACTATCACTTGATCATTGTTATTCAACTAACAATTATCTGCCTAAAACTATCAAATCTCTACTAACCATCAATGATCTCTTAATCACCAACACCTATCAACTTCATAGCCTGCCACACCCATACAATTAATGCACATCATTGACACATGCCATCACCTATAAAATTAATACACACAATCACTTATAAAGTTGATCTCTTGTCTACACTAATGCTAATAGTTGCCAACCTCATTGCCTATCCATATCAAGAGTACCAATGCATGCAATTTTCGATAAGGCTAAAACATGCCATCCCCATCAAATTTATGCTTAAATTTTAAAAACTTATGACTCATTTATACAAATAAGAATGACCAAACACACCATAAATAATCTCTTGACAACTATACCTTTACCATATTTCAAATATCACCCCATAATTTATTTTCATAGTTTGTCAACTTTATTATAATAACCACTCTAATTTTAAGGAAAAATGTCATTTATAACTTATGACATATAATAATAGTATCATTTGAACTGATCCATGCCCCATGGCACCTTTTCCTCTCTCATTCTTTTAATAAAAACTCTAATATCTCCTTTCTCAACTTTTATTTCTCTGTATATGTTTTACATCTGTATACAAACTAAAATATTAATATCTATATATATATATATATATATATATATATATATATATATATATATATATATATATATATATATATATATTCAAAAATCTATTAAAATACTTCAAGCAGATTTATGGTCTAAATGCAATATAGATTCCACCCATTTAAAATTTGTGTGCACCATACATGACTCTTTAATTTTTTCATTGATTTACAACCTTATAAAAATACACTTATAATTTTACTATGGTTTGAGTCAAATCAGCAATCCTCTAAAACCCTCTTCTATTCCCATATTTAATTTCTCTTTCACAATACTGATTTAAACGTTTCATTAAAGGAAGCAAGATAATCCCATCTCATTAGTAGATTTCTTAACCATCCTGCAGAACATAAGTATCATTCCCGAAAGCAAAGCACACATCTTTCTTAGCAGACATCATTATTTCAATTTTAGATGATCGCACTAACAAGCACTGACAATGACTACATCATCACTTGGTCTTGCTACCCAAGTTAAGCTGCAACGCTTTTACAGTAAAGAGGGCAGCAACTGTCAGAGTTGGAACAAAGACGATATCCGGCACGAGATTAATTCGAAACCGTTTCAGCTGCGGCACATTCTGGCTGGACTTCTTCAGCACCATCAAGGCAGGTGGAACCACCAGTCCGGTCATGACGATCGTATCTCCGCTCTTGATCTCTTTCACATTTCTGGTCAGGAGATCAAGCACTAGCTGCTTTTTGCGTTCCAGTTCTTTTTCTCCACTACCTTTCAAATCTGACCACTGCTTATAGCAAGCCTGAAAATAGGTAGTAAAAGTATTGGTGGAATGCATATTGACATATGATGTTACATGGTGAGAAATAAAATGATGGTACTAGGTTATTTACATGCATGAATGGTGCAATTATGTTCTTGGAAGTCTTGGACAAGAGACTCAAATATACACTTTTATGGAAGCCAATTACTATAAATAGAGGAAATTAAATGTAAACAAACATCTTTCTGAGACGATCTCCAATCTGAGAATATTTTTTTGATCTCAAATCTTTTCCATTGAACTCCGCCTCTGAAAACACATTTTAGTAGGGGTGACCGATACCGAGAAATGCGAGGACAAGAGGTATTCCAATCCTTGGACAAATCCACCAGGTTGTAGTGTCTGCTCCTACTCTTCGCACTATCTCCACTCAGTTATGCAGATCACATTTTAGTAAGGGCCTCCTATTACCAACTGACTTCCTACACTTCTGAGAAGGCTCTCCTTCTAGTGGCACACTCCTCTTCCTCAAGCTCCTTAAAGCGAATCGACTTCAGCATTCTTCCTTGCCAAAGAATAGCACCTCACATTTAGGAAGAGATAATCTAGTCATAAAGCTCTCCCTCTCAAGGTTGACAACTTGTGACATGAGAGGTCGGGTGATCGGCTCTAGAGCCAATAGGGAAACAATGGGTCCCCTCCATCTACTAATCATAATCTGATCCATCAGTCACTCCACTTCCCATCACGCCTTCACCAACCACCTCTTTCGAATCATTACATGTGAATCAAGTATCTACAAGAGAAACAGACTTACCTGCAAGTTTTGTAACGTACCCCCTTCTATTGAAAAGAATCAACTCATATGTTCTCACTTTTTGAATAACAATAATAGAAGGGATAATCAAATGAAAGTAGTCACTCATACCTATTCAAACCTTGCCTAGCCTCCCCTCTCGGCCCTCCTTGGTTAGAGCCTCATCCAACTATTTTTTGAGTGGTTTACACAAACTCCTAATCAACATAAGTCATGAGAACATCGTTACCCGTATCAAGCACTACAAAGACAATTTGGGTTCAGTTACCTGAGAACTCTTATTATCACAACCATGATCTGGTAAGCTTACAACAAGAGGCCCTAAGGAGTTTTCGACTTTGGCCATCATAGGTGTCTAAGCAAGGCTTGTCCCAATCAACCGACCCCTCCATCGAGGTAAAATAAAATTTGCACTTAAAATCCTTCATCTTATTCTCTAGGCTATGAAGGTGGATCTTACTCTTCGAAGTGACCAAAATGAATGCCTTTTGATATGAGTGCAAGGAGAACATATGATGGAAGAGCTCAATTGAACAAGGGATCTTACTCATTCAACTTGTTTTGACGCATGCATAGCTTCAATCAAAAGATGACCCATTTGAATAAGTCTCCTAAGCATCAACTTGACTTAGAATATGAATTGCCCCAAGCGGTCAGATTCACCTGAGCATAAGATAAAAAGAACGTCTCCATTACATCCATAAGCTTTTGTTGAAAACAATCCTCTGGCTACTTCAATATCCCAATCTTCTGCTCCACACTAACTAAATGTGCTAGATAATGAACAGTTTAACAGTGGCAGTTTCACTTATGCATGAGCTAAAGCATCATCGACAGTGAGAGTATGCACCGTATAACTTCCTTCAAACTCAATTATAGCATTCCTTTTGTTAGCCATTTAGTTATCCCCCCATCATTGAGTCATTCAACTACATCCAATCTTCATTATGCTCAAGGCGATCAACACTTTTAATTATCCACTCATCACCGCCTAGATCACCACTCGGAGCTTGATTGAGATTCAACAGGGCTGATCTCTCTGCATAGTATATAGAACTCAAGAATGCATTATAAAATGCATAATTATAATAAAGAATAAGGAAATAAATATCCCTTTTATGGAATTCTTTCTCATTGCCTTTATTAGTTAAACTCTAGATTGTAGGAAGGGACAAGTCATCACCCAAGGCAATTAAAGTTGTTTGGGACTTGGGCGGAGGAGGAGCCAATAAATGAACCATCCTTTGATGCCTCAAAATTCGGATGAGCAACAATGCTAGTCAGCTCAAGGGTTACAATATAGTTCCTAGAGTTTTCTTGGAAGAACCTTTCTAACTAGGGAACGAATCGACTCTCTTGCGCTTCCATATAAGCTTTGCCTCTTCTCACCCTCCACACTTGTACTAGCTTAACATGCCTAGGATAACAACCTTTGTTAGTATGTTAGTATGCGACTGAATGAATTGTAAGATAGAATATCAGAATTCAAGAGAGTAGTTGCATTATGAACATTTATTTCTAACTCAAGGCAAATTATTAAAAAATAATTTTCTTGTTCTTATCGTAGAACAAATTCTTAAGAGATAAGAGAACTGAAGAACTAAAGATGTAAAACTAAAAAGTAGTTGCTTGAGTCATAACTAATTAGAAGGTTCAAGTTATCACAAATCAAATGGCCCCGAGTCCATCCATCAGTGGAAGCCATTCTGGTTTAAAATAATAAGTCAGAAAATAGGACACCCCTACCAATGATAAGGAACTGATCAACCAAATCCAAATATCTAAGGCTAGATAACTGAGGTCGATCGATTGAAGTTGGGTAACCAAGGCCGAGCAACTAATGTCAGGTAATTGAGGCCAAATAGGTGAGGCCGAGCGATCGAAGCCTGGCATCCACAAACTGTCGTTGAAAGATGATCACTCAAGACAAACATTTTACCATCTTATCTTAATAGTATAACTCAAATTTGACTTCTGCTAGGATCCCGAGTTATGATGAGAAAAGGGTGACAATAATCTTGGGGTCCCATGGTTAAAAGTATAGGATAAGGATGCCCCAAATATGTCATTTTATGAGGTCCAATAACTATAAATAGAGGAAAGTAAATGTAAAATATGTTCCTTTCAGAAGGATCACCAACAAGAGAATAGTTTCTTAATCTCTGCTTTATTCTATCTAGCCCTACCTCTAAAAAACCTTTATCTTTAGTTACAATCTATTATTTGGGTGTGATTCAAAGACACAACTAGGTTCATCAAGTGCCTTTAAAGAAGGCTTCCTATTCAATTAGGTGGATAAAATTCATGAGTTTTAATGATCTATTTTGTTATTAGGTTTCTCTATTTTGATAAACAAGTCACATATTTCAACCTACAAATAATGTTTCTACTATGCAGAAAAATGACTGCAACATCAAAGCTTTCAAGACCATGGAACAATGGGGGCTTAGTATGCTCTTTGGAAACATTTTGAATCTTTACAAAGCATTTTTTAGGGGTTATTGCGGCGTGTTGAAAGATTCACGTTGATAGTGTGTTAATTTAAAAATTCAATATAGTACGTAAATTCAATGCGCACACACAAAGATGATTGAAAAGTAGCAAGAGAATACACCATAATTTTTTTGAGTGAAAAAGCCCGAAGAAGAAAAAAACCAAGGGGCCTAGCCCGGACATAATATTCCACTATAAATGTGTAATTACAAAGATACACCCTTTTTTCACAATTGAAAAAGAAGTTTTACAACGCTACACCAAGTACAACACTAATCCATACAAAAATTACATAACACTTCAAGAGTTTTAAGGAAGTGGTCATATTTTGTGTACAGTGGTTGAAATTATTCTTTGTTGGAAGTTATCATTGGGTCTCAAATATGATGTTACTTACAACTCTGTTGTTGACCTCATTTTGAGGTCATTACTCTTCCCTTAGGATCCTAGGATCTAGCTATAGGAGTTTCTATTAATCATCTTAGAAAACTAGATTTGGAACCCACTCTTTTAGAAATTCCAGCCACTTTATATTTTCCTGTGGTGTCTAACATTTATGGTCTCAAAATAATCGTCTTATAGACGAGCGATTAAGGGCTATTGTATGGAGACTCAGAGAGAAGTTTTTAATAGGATCTCGAGCCCTAGAAAGATCACTTTATGACTTTATCGTCACATACAAACACAAAATGCACAAAATTCACTAGTCACACGAGATAAGACTTCAATTTGAGCCCAAAGGATGGGTGAAAATTCAAACTTCTCCAAACGACCTCCGATAACCAATTGGATTGCGCCAACGCGTCTGAGACACCAATTTTAGTTAGAAAATATAACCATATTGTCACATTTCCGACACGAGAAAATTTGCACGCAAATCAATGAATTCATCGAAACGACCTCCGACGGTGAAACATATCACGTTAGTGCATCCGGAACGTTAAAATTACCTAAAAGGAACGTTCAATTTTCTACAATCTGACTCACGAATAAAATGGATAAATAAAATTTTATTTTTGAAATATTATATATTTTTTTATATTTATATTTATTATTATAATAAAATTATAACCCTAAGTCCTATTTAGGATTTCACCCGCACTCCCTCCCTCTGTTCGACCCAATCACGGGTTCAAACTGAGCTGCTTGGCGTCCCGCTCCCTCTCGCGTCCGTGCCCTAGCTACACGGCGGATCCACGCGATGACGCTTCCCCCTCCCGTCTCTTCCCCTTCTCTACGTGGCACGACAGCCGTTCGGCTCTCCAATTGGAGGAGACGGGCTGGCCGACGTTCCTTCTACTTGAGGTTATACGCGCTCCCTCTTTATTGTGACTCTTTTTTTCCTCTTTTCGATTGGTCGATTAGGGCGGCAAACAGGTGGCTTTTCTTTGGGATTGAATTATAGTTGGAAGCATTCTTTCTGTTTTGCCTCATGCATTAGGTTTGGTTTGTTCATGTGTTAGGTTTGGGTTTGGATTCTTTTGAGTCAAATTCGTATTAGCAAATGGTCTTTGCTTTAACCCATGTGCTGGGTTCATTTTGAGCTTCTTCTAGGCTGGAGTTAGCTGAAGTTTTTACACTATTTTAACCCATTTGCTGGGGCTTGGTTTTGTTTTTGTGGCTCCTTGCCTGAGACCAAATGCACCCGTTTTGAATTTTAGTCTTGTCCTTTTTGCTGGAATCAAATGTATTTATTCTGGATTTTTGGTCTTGCTGTTTTGTTGAATTTGGGTACACATATGCTGGACTGATACCTTATCCTTACTACTTGGGCTTGGGTGTGCTTTTGCGGCTCCCTGTCCCATTTCTTTTGCTCAGTTCATTATGCCTAAGTAATTGTCAGTTTTGCTCCTCTCCCTGGCTTTACTCTTGAGCTTGTTTGTGATCTTGTTTTGGGATTGTTTTGGTTGTTGTTTCCTGCCTCTACCTGTGAACTTAAATGTATGGTTGACCTATTTACAAAATCTGAAAGTCATGGTTGGCCTATTTGCAAAATCTGAAATATTTGTGGGGCTTATTTGCAAAACCTGAAACGTTTGGGTGGTGTATTTGTAAAATCTGAAATTTGTGGTTGGCTAATTTGTGAAAATATGAAATGATTTGATGATTCATTTGCAAAAATCTAAAATGCATGATAGGTGGAATATTGATTTGAGGCTCTATGTTCATTCCCTAATTTGCTACGTGCCTTTCCCATTTGTTGAGGCTCGGTTTTGGCTCTTTGGAGCTGGATAAAAGTTGAAAATATTTCTCGGTTCTCTCCATATATTGGACTTGATTTAGCTTAAATTATTATTTGTTTTTCAGCTCTTATGGATATCGGCCTTCTTCTTTAGTTATTTTATTATTGAACATGTTTGATTTGGGATTAGTTTTTCCCCTTTATTGCCCCTAGCTGCAAATCTTAATGTGGTGAATATTCACCTTTGCTATGAAAGTCGGTTCATTGATTGGGTGAACCGTACTTTGTGCACTTTCTAGTAGTATGTTTGGACTACGTTTTTAAAGTTTTACTCGCCACATTTTGAAGCTTTATTCATGAAGGTTTAAGTTACATTTTGAGGCTTTTAAATCTCTATTTGAGAGTGATTCGATCATTTTTTAACGAATATAAACCCTTTTAAGCCCATATTTCTGTTTCTGTTGGATTACATCAGGGATCGGCTTTAAGCCCATATCTTTTTGCTTTAGTTATGGATGGTCTTACTGGACATCTACAGGAGGATGTACCTTGGTGTATGTTTTTTGCTGATGATATTCTTCTAGTGGATAAAACGAGAGAAAAAGCCCAGGAAAAACTTGAATTATGGAGGTCTACTTTAGAGTCTAAAGGCCTTCGTTTAAGTAGAACTAAAACTGAATACATGGAATNACAATTGAAAAAGAAGTGTTACAACGCTACACCAAGTACAACACTAGTCCATACAAAAATTACATAACACTTCAACAGTTTTAAGGAAGTGGTCATATTTTGTGTACAGTGGTTGAAATTATTCTTTGTTGGAAGTTATCATTGAGTCTCAAATATGATGTTACTTACGACTCTGTTGTTGACCTCATTTTGAGGTCATTACTCTTCCCTTAGGATCCTAGGATCTAGCTATAGGAGTTTCTATTGACCATCTTAGAAAACTAGATTTGGAACCCACTCTTTTAGAAATTCCAGCCACTTCCTTTTTTCCTGTGATGTCTAACATTTATGGTCTCAAAATCATCGTCTTATAGACGAGCGATTAAGGGCTATTGTGTGGAAACTCAGGGAGAAGTTCCTAATAGGATCTCGAGCCCTAGAAAGATCACTTTATGACTTTATCGTCACATAAAAACACAAAATGCACAAAATTCACTAGTCACACGAGATAGGACTTCAATTGAGCCCAAAGGATGGGTGAAAATGCAAACTTCTCCAAACGACTTCCGATAACCAATTGGACTGCACCAACGCGTCTGAGACACCAATTTTAGTTGAAAAATATACCCATATTGTCACATTTCCGACACAAGAAAATTTGCACGCAAATCAATGAATTCATCAAAACGACCTTCGACGGTGAAACAGATCACTTCAGTGCGTCCGGAACGTCAAAATTACCTAAAAGGGACGTTCAATTTTCTACAATCTGACTCACGAATAAAATGCATAAATAAAATTTTATTTTTGAAAATATTAAATATTTTTTTATATTTATATTTCTTAT
Source organism: Phalaenopsis aphrodite (assembly GCA_003013225.1). NCBI lineage: Eukaryota > Viridiplantae > Streptophyta > Magnoliopsida > Asparagales > Orchidaceae > Phalaenopsis > Phalaenopsis aphrodite. Next base: position 474,534 of record NEWO01000384.1, read on the forward strand.
TATAATAAAATTATAACCCTAAGTCCTATTTAGGTTTTCGCCCGCACTCCCTCCCTCTGTTCGTCCCGCTCCCTCTCGCGTCCGTGCCCTAGCTCCACGGCGGATCCACGCGGCGACGCTTCCCCCTCCCGTCTCTTCCCCTTCTCTACGTGGCACGACAGCCGTTCGGTTCTCCAATTGGAGGAGACGGGCTGGCCGACGTTCCTCCTACTCGAGGTTATATGCGCTCCCTCTTTATTGTGACTCTTTTTTTCCTCTTTTTCGATTGGTCGACTAGGGTGGCAAACATGTGGCTTTTCTTTGGGATTGTATTATAGTTGGAAGCATTCTTTCTGTTTTGCCTCATGCATGGGTTTGGTTTGTTCATGTGTTAGGTTTGGGTTTGGATTCTTTTGAGTCAAATTCGTATTAGCAAATGGTCTTTGCTTTAATGTGCTGGGTTCATTTTGAGCTTCTTCTAGGCTGGAGTTAGCTGAAGTTTTTACACTATTTTAACCATTTGCTGGGGCTTGGTTTTGTTTCTATGGCTCCTTGCCTGAGATCAAATGCACCCGTTTTGGATTTTAGTCTTGTCCTTTTTGCTGGAATCAAATGTATTTATTCTGGATTTTTGGTCTCGCTGTTTTGTTGAATTTGGGTGCACATATGCTGGACTGATACCTTATCCTTACTACTTGGGCTTGGGTGTGCTTTTACAGCTCCTTGTCCCATTTCTTTTTCTCAGTTCATTATGCCTAAGCAATTGTCAGTTTTGCTCCTCTCCTTGGCTTTACTCGTGAGTTTGTTTGTGATCTTGTTTTGGGATTGTTTTGGTTGTTGTTTCTTGCCTCTACCTGTGAGCTTAAATGTATGGTTGGCCTATTTACAAAATCTGAAAGTCATGGTTGGCCTATTTGCAAAATTTGAAATATTTGTGAGGCTTATTTGCAAAACCTGAAACATTTGAGTGGTGTATTTGCAAAATCTGAAATCTGTGATTGGCTAATTTGTGAAAATATGAAAAGATTTGATGATTCATTTGCAAAAATCTAAAATGCATGATAGATAGAATATTGATTTGAGGCTCTATGTTCATTCCCTAATTTGCTACATATTTTTCCCATTTGTTGAGGCTCGGTTTTGTCTCTTTGGAGCTGGATAAAAGTTGAAAATATTTCTCGGTTCTCCCCATGTATTGGACTTGAGTTAGCTTAAATTATTATTTGTTTTTCAGCACTTATGGATATCGGTCTTCTTCTTTAGTTATTTTATTATTGAAAATGTTTGATTTGAGATTAGTTTTTCCCCTTTATTACAGCTAGAGCTGCAAACCTTAATGTGGTGAATATTCATCTTTGTTGTGAAAGTCGGTTCATTGATTGGGTGAACCGTACTTTGAGCACTTTCTAGTAGTATGTTTGGACTACGTTTTTAAAGTTTTACTCGCCACATTTTGAAGCTTTATTCGTGAAGGTTTAAGTTACATTTTGAGGCTTTTAAATCCCTATTTGAGAGTGGTTCGATCATTTTTTAACGAATATAAACGCTTTTAGGTTGATGCACTTACGATTTAGCTCCCGGTTTTACTGATTAGACTTTGTTTTAAAAAGTGGATTGGTCTCTTTTCGTTTGTTTTGTTTTTTTTTAACGGTCAAGTGAAAAATGAGAATTTCCGATTTAATTTATTCAGAAATGATTCATGGTTTTTAAAAAAAATATGAGGGAAAGAAAAAGGGAGAGGAAATTAAAAATGAAATTTAGTCTGTTGAGATGATAGAAACCTAAAAAGGAGATAGAATAGCAAACCATTCACCATTCCTTTTGTATAAGAAAGATAAAATTATAATTGGAAGAGTAGTTGAGAGTTGAAAGAAAGTAAGAGTTTAAATGACGATTAGGAAGTTGGATTGAAATATCAGTAGACTTGCATTTAGGTCCCTTAAACTTTGAATAAACTTAAACTCAATTATTTTAATTAGGATTGAGGCACATTTCACAACTCTTTTGCCAAAATTATAGGTTTACCCCTAGATCTTAGGAGTTTGATAGCGAGCTAAGCTTGATCTAAAGATATTCGAGGATTACTGGAAATACATTTAATTGAAGATAGACACTTTAGAAACACTTCAGACTCAAACTAAAGTGTACGCTTCCTAGGTCTAAGGAGCACACCCTGAGAGAGAGTTCATCATCCTAATTCTCAAATGAACCTAAGAAGCCAAACATCTGACCCTAGTTCATGAGATAATTAGGACATTAGAAATGAGGGTACACTAGATTGTGATTCACGACTGATTTAATTAAATCAAATAATGAAATTTTTGTCTTAACTTGACCAAAACTGAAACTCAATGCACCGGGATTTGAGCTTGAGTCTTACACTCAGATCCTTCTGACAATTGGTGACATTCCCAATATCACATATAAATCTCCTATTTTTGGTCCTTTATATGTGATATTGTATTTTGTTTCATTTGTTTGTCTTTTTTCCAACGATTTGCCTATTTTCTCAAGTTTTCTAGGTCATGCTTTCTCCTTTTGCACAACGCATCTAAACTTAAGGGAGCAACAAGACTCTCAAATATACAGGTTTGATTTACATTACAACATTTTATTTCTTAACACGTTATACTTTTCCTCCTCTCATGTATATTTTTTTGCATATTCTGTTGTACTATTTTCTAGCATGTTATACTGTAGCATGTTATGTTATTTTCTAGCAATGTATATTGTTTTGCATAGTCTGTTATACTGTTTCTTTAGTTTGTTATAGTATTCTCCTGACATATAATATTATTTCTTTCTTCTTTTATATATCACAAGATTTATTTGTTTTGATATACACTATGTCCTAGTATAGGATAACCTAGTAGTTAAGTGCATTTTCAAAACTAAAACTAAATCTGGTGGTGCTACGACGAAGAGCTTGGAGCAAACACCGCGGGCAGCACGACGGGGAGAACAACTTCAAGGTTGATCTGCAACATCAAAACACATTCAGATCACCTATCACCCTCTTTAGTTTAAATAACAACCCCCTAGGAATTCAAGGTGGTTTACCTAGCGCAATGTAAACCCTCACATATCACCTTTAGGCTTTTGCACAACCCTGATTATGCAATTGTAAGTTCTAACACTTTAGGATTCCGAGGTTACTGTACGGTACGGTGTAAATACTCCTATCTTTTTAAATTATTTGCACGATCAGATATAGTGCAATTATAAGTATATATTTTAAATAAATTGCAGGATTCAACATCAAATAATCTCATTTCAAAGATGTAAAGCCAAACGATATGATAGTTTGGGAGATCACCGGGGTTTTCCCCAAATCTGTGATTTCCCATACTTTTATTCCCTTTGGATTCCTTAAATAATTGTTCTTATTTGAGCCACTTCCGTTTGATTTTCTCATGTCCTACCTTGAAAACTCTAAACTTTGAAAATCTTGAAAGCAAAATCACGGATCTTAATCGAGAATTTTCTTAAGTGATTTTTGTCATTTAAGATATAATTAACTATAAGGGTTTGCTTCTGTAGGGAACCTGGAACCCAGATAAAATAAACCCTATCTAATTTTTTTGTTAGGTAGGGGAACTTGTTGGCCTTTTTATAAAATATTTCGCAGGTTAAAACGGATGTCACAAATTCTTTAGTTTAAGTGATTAAATTTCTATTACAAGTGATATATTTATTCTTCGAGATAAGTGTATTACTTGTAGTATTATATTCAATCATTTAAACTATTTAAAATGTGAGACTCGTTTGGTCTCACCTATTTTAAAATTAAAATGTTCCTTTTAAAAATAAAAAAAATGTTCTATTCATATTTAAATTATTTTAAAAATCACAAAATCATCACTTTTTCAAATTGAGAAGTTAAAACGGCCGACATCTGCTTGCATGATACTTCGTAACTTTGTATTCAGGATAGTTTGTTATTCCATATGTAGGATACTTCATAGCTCCTTATTCAATATACTTTGTTGCACCGTAATCGCACAACAGTTTGTCTATTGCAATAAGTAGAGGATGAAACAGATGTTTGATGGCGTTTAAGAGACATTAAGCAATGATGGTCGACAACTATAGAGCCCCCTCCCAAAAAAAAAAGAATTAAAAGGGGGTGGGGGTCTATTTATCAGGCATAGAGGATGAACATTTTGTCATTCAACTAATAACTTTTGTAAACACCCAATCAAACAACCCATCTTGAATCTCCTTAATTATAATATTTTTTTTGATGAATTAGTGGCCTTTTGATCTTAAAGTATATTGATTTTTTTCTCATTGTATTCTTCTCATCGAGATACTCGATTTGACTATTACTATGCAATATTTAGAGTTCTTTTAGTCTCTAATTAATTATCTAAAGCCTCTAAATGTAGTTCAATGACTTGATTCGGGTTCGACTAA
>NEWO01000384.1:478950-496123 GCA_003013225.1 Phalaenopsis aphrodite
GTGAAGAAAGATAGAGGTTGACCTAGGAAGACTTGGGCTTATTGTATTAAAAATGATCTTAATTTATTAGAACTAAATGAAAATATGACACTAAATAGGACGCAGTGGAGAAAAAGGATTCATGTAGCCGACCCCACGTAGTGGGATTAAGGCTTTTGTTGTTGTTGTTGTATAAACGCTTTTAGGCCGATGCGCTTACGATTTAGCTCCCGGTTTTAGACTTTGTTTTAAAAAGTGGATCGGTCTCTTTTCGTTTGTTCTGTTTTTTTTTTAACGGTCAAGTGAAGAATGAGAATTTTCGATTTAATTATTTTAAGAAATGATTCATGGTTTTAAAAAAATATGAGGGAAAGAGAAAGTGAGAGAAAATTAAAAATGAAATTTAGTCTGTTGAGATGATAGAAACCTAAAAAGGAGATAGAATAACAAACCATTCACCATTCCTTTTGCATAAGAAAGATAAAATTGTAATTGAAAGAATAGTTGAGAGTTTGAAGAAATTAAGAGTTTAAATGACGATGAGGTTGGATTGAAAGATCAGTAGACTTGCATTTAGGTCCCTCAAGCTTTGAATAAACTTAAACTCAATTGTTTTAATTAGGATTGAGACACATTTCACAACCCTTTTGCCAAAATTATAGGTTTACCCCTAGATCTTAGGAGTCTGATAGCGAGCTAAGCTTGATCTAAAGATGTTCGAGGATTAGTGGAAATACATTTAATTGAAGATAGACACTTTAGAAACACTTCAGACTCAAACTAAATTGTAGACTTCCTAGGCTTTAGGAGCACACCCTAAGAGAGAGTTCATCATCTTAATTCTCAAATGAACCTAAGAAGCCAGACATCTGACCCTAGTTCATGAGATAATTAGGACACTAGAAACGAGGGTACACTAGATTGTGATTCATGACTGATTTAATTAAATCAAATAATGAAATTTTTGCCTTAACTTGACCAAAACAGAAACCCAATGCACCGGGATTTGAGCTTGAGTCTTACACTCAGATCCTTCTGACAATTAGTGGCATTCCCAATATCATATATAAATCTCCTATTTTTTGTCCTTTATATGTGATATTGTATTTTGTTTCATTTGTTTGTCTTTTTTTTTCTACGATTTGTCTATTTTCTCAAGTTTTCCAGGTCATGCTTTCTCCTTTTGCACAATGCATCTAAACTTAAGGGAGCAACAAGACTCCCAAATATACAGGTTTGATTTACATTACAACATTTTATTTCTTAGCACGTTATACTTTTCCTCCACTCATGTATACTATTTTGCATATTCTGTTGTACTATTTTCTAGCATGTTATACTGTAGCATGTTATGTTATTTTCTAACATGTATACTGTTTTGCATAATCTGTTATACTGTTTCTTTAGTTTGTTATAGTATTCTCCTGACATAATATTATTTCTTTCTTCTTTTATATATCACATGATTTATTTGTTTTGATATACACTATGCCTTAGTATAGGATAACCTAGTGGTTAAGTGCATTTTCAAAACTAAAACTAAACCTGGTGGTGCTATGACGAAGAGCTTGGCACGAACACCGCGGGCAGCACGACGGGGAGAACAACTTCAAGGTTGATCTGCAACATCAAAACACATTCACATCACCTATCACCCTCTTTAGTTTAAATAACAACCCCCTAGAAATTCGAGGTGGTTTACCTAGCGCAATGTAAACCCTCACATATCACCTTTAGGCTTTTGCACAACCCTGATTATGCAATTGTAAGTTCTAACACTTTAGGATTCCGAGGTTACTGTACGGTACGGTGTAAATACTTCTATCTTTTTAGGTTATTTGCACGATCAAATAAAGTGCAATTATAAGTATAAATTTTAAATAAATTGCAGGATTCAACATCAAATAATCTCATTTCAAAGATGTAAAGCCAAACGATAGGATAGTTTGAGAGATCACCGGGGTTTTTCCCAAATCTGTGATTTCTCATACTCTTCTTTCCTTTGGATTCCTTAAATAACTGTTCTTATTTGAGTCACTCTCGTTTGATTTTCTCATGTCCTACCTTGAAAACCCTAACTTTGAAAATCTTGAAAGCAAAACCACAGATCTTATTTGATAGTTTTCTTAAGTGATTTCTGTCATTTAAGATATAATTAACTATAAGAGCTTGCTTCTGTAGAGAACCTGGAACCTAGATAAAATAAACCCTATCTAATTTTTTTGTTAGGTAGGGGAACTTGTTGGCCTTTTTATAAAATATTTCGCAGGTTAAAAAGGATGTCACAAATTCTTTAGTTTAGGTGATTGAATTCCTATTACAAGTGATATGTTTATTCTTCGAGATAAGTGTATTACTTGTAGTATTATATTCAATCATTTAAACTATTTAAAATATGAGACTCGTTTGGTCTCACCTATTTTAAAATTAAAATATTACTTTTAAAAATTAAAAAAAATGTTATATTCATATTTAAATTATTTTAAAAATCACAAAATCATCACTTTTTCAAATTGAGAAGTTAAAACGGCCGACATCTGCTTGCATTGTACTTCGTAACCTTGTATTCAGGATAGTTTGTTATTCCATATTTAGGATACTTCATAGCTCCTTATTCAATATACTTTGTTGCACCGTAATCGCACAACAGTTTGTCTATTGCAATAAGTAGAGGATGAAACAGATGTTTGATGGCGTTTAAGAGACATTAAGCAATGATGGTCGACAACTATAGAGCCCCCTCCCAAAAAAAAAAGAATTAAAAGGGGGTGGGGGTCTATTTATCAGGCATAGAGGATGAACATTTTGTCATTCAACTAATAACTTTTGTAAACACCCAATCAAACAACCCATCTTGAATCTCCTTAATTATAATATTTTTTTTGATGAATTAGTGGCCTTTTGATCTCAAAGTATATTGATTTTTTTCTCATTGTATTCTTCTCATCGAGATACTCGATTTGACTATTACTATGCAATATTTAGAGTTCTTTTAGTCTCTAATTAATTATCTAAAGCCTCTAAATGTAGTTCAATGACTTGATTCGGGTTCGACTAAACTTGGATTGGACAAATTTTGATATCATTAGGTTTAATTTGTCAAGACAGACAATTTTACTATAAGTATAATAAAATTAAAGCTCTGGATGATTTTTTTTTATTTTAATTAGAACATATTCCGCTCAATGAATACATAAAGAAAGATTTAGGATGGCCTTGTTGGCAACCTCCACTTGGTCATCCAAGTAATGTTCCTCTTCACTATTAAAGAAGTTACAAGTTGTATGCTTCTATCTCCTTTTTATTCTAGCAAATATGTTGTAGAGTTTATTTAAATTTCTTGTTATTGTAAATTTTTAGTAATGTTCATCTTTTTGAGAGCCTTGTTAAATAAAAATTATAAAGTTTTTTAAGAGATATAATGCGCTTATTTTTTGTGTTGGAACTTCTTTATTTTGTTATTTATGTTTGTGCTGGAATTTCAGGAAAGAACTAGTTTTATAAGTAATAAAGGAGTTTCTTTTTAATATTTATCTATATGTTTCAAGTGTTAACAAGACATCAAATACTAAGTATTATAGCGGAGTTAACCCAAAAAACACTAAGAAAACCAAATATTTTTACTGAGAAGGCAATAGGCGGTTACAACTAATACTTTAAAAGGAAAATTAACTGTAGACACGACACACAAAACTCACATTATAGTTCCTTTCAAGGGTGGTGGTGGTTGGTTATGGTTTGAAAGATGTGGCAAGTGGTGGGTATGATAGTATGGGTGGGGTGTTGTGATGAAGTATAACAATGGTTGGAGTAGTTTTCTTGGAGTGGCAGTGAGTAGAGGGCAGATGGATAGCAGGAAAACAAGCAGGAAGCAACACAAGTATTGGTTGGCGGCCGGTGCAGGAAAACAACAAATGAACAACAACGGGACGTTGTTCTATGTTGCTGCAGTAATGAAGGAAGAGGGCGAAAGGCATCCATACAACAGGAACTGTAGAAAACAACAAAAGGAGATTGTTCCAAGTGACTGCAGCAGGGAAGGGGTGGCCAGAAGTGATGGAGTGGATGTGGGGCAAGGAAAGTCGGAGATGAATGCCAGATTGGTAGAGAGATAAAGCCGAGGCACCACTCGACCCTTGGAGGAGAATCACCTCGTCGGAACGAGATACAACCATAGCATCACTCCGCCCTAGATGCAACTTTAGAAGGAGAAGGCTGGAGATGCCGACAATTGTCTGGGCAAAACTCACCAAAAGTTGAAAACCTAAAATACATCAATCAATCATATATGCCTTAGATAATTGGGATTGGGCCTACTATTGAAAAAAAAAAGTTGTCTGGTTATAAGGTGAATTGATGAAGTTGCCCTGACTTGTTGAATTGATTTGTCAAATTGATTGGGCAAACTGTTCTAGTCGAATAAACTTATTTGAACTGACATATGTCATATTTTTTGAAAGAACCAAGTTAAAGTCGACGGAGCGCATTTGCCAAACTATTCTCTCTGTAAGGTGAATTGATGAAGTCACATAGACTTGCTCAATTGATTTGCTGAACTGATTGGTGACCATTCTGATTGAACTAACACAAGTCATGTTATCCAAGTGAGCCAAGCTGAAGTCGGCAAAGCATGTTTGCTGAGTTGTCCTATCAAATTGATCAAATTTAACTACCGCCTTACACTTCCTCTGGACAAAGCTTTAAACTTAAACCTCCAAGGATTTATTACTTCTTCAAGGATCTTTCCCATATTTAAGTAATGTACAAAAAGATCCATTCGATATTTTATACCCTTGGCTTCCACCTCCATTGTCTGTATCTCTTCTATGGTTGGTCAGAAAATCTTTCATGGCATCTTTTCTCCAAAGCATATGTTTTTTTATAGTAAGTCGGCCACTTAGTTTTCTTCCCATACAACATGTTTGATTCAGAATTTCACAAACATTTTTATCTCCATGTTTGCCTTGTTCAGATATTTGACCATCATCCCGTCCTGAACCTCAAATTCTCCATTGATTTGGTTGACAATAAGTTGAGAATTTGACTTAACCATTAGATGTCAAACACACATTTTAAGGGCTAAGCGTAGTTCGACTATTAGTGCTTTGTATTCCACTTGATTATTCGTAACCTCAAAATCTATTGCGACCGAATGATAGAGAAGCCCCCAACTCGGACTGCATAGAGCCATCCTGAATCGTACACTCGCTTGCCTGGATGCCCCATCGATGTTTAGGATCCCATCTTGTTCGCTCATTTCAACACCATCGCTCGATCTGTCATGTTAGGAGAAGTTGGCTAGGAAGTCTGCCACAGCATGAGCCTTAATCGCCATTCAGGAAATGTAATTAATGTTGTACTCACTAAGTTCTACAACCCACTTTAAGAGTTGATTGGAGTGTTGTGGGTTAGTAAGTACAGACTTGAGCTGATGGGCGGTAACTAATATGATCAAATTCGTCTGAAAATATGGCTAGAGCCTGAAGTTAAGATAGTAAAAAGCAAATGTTAGCTTCTTCATAATTGGGTATCTGATCCTGGCAGCTTTGAGGATCTGACTAACGTAGTAGATGGAAATTTTTTTCCACAGCTCCTCTCGAAGTAGGACGAAACTGATGGTGTCTTGCCCAACTCCTACATACAATGAGAGTTTTTCCTTTGATTCTGAGCTTTTTAGAAGCAGAGGCGAGATCAGTGAGTGCTTCAAACTTTAGAAGGCTTGCTCAAATTTGATCAACCACTCAAATTTTTTGGCTTTTTTTAGTACTTTCAAGAAAGCAATGCATTTATTGCCGAATTTGAAAATGAATTACTAAGTGCTGCTATTTGGCCAATCAGCTCTAGCACGTCCTTGGTATTCCAGGGGGAAGACATATCCAAGAGTGTCTTTACTTTCTTAGGATTAGCTTTTATTCTTTTGGGAGTCAGAAGATACCCTAAAAACTTCCTGATTAAAGCTTCAAATGTGCATTTTAGCAGATTTAATTTTATATTATATTTTTTGAGAGTCTAGAAGGTTTATTTTAATTCATTTATATGTTGTTCGGCCCACTTAATTTTGACTAGAATATCATCAACATACATTTCAAAAATTTTCCCTTTTTGCTCATAAAATATTAAATACATAAGATTCTCGTAAGTAACACCAATATTTTTCAGCCCAAAGAGCATTATAGTAAAACTATACAATCCTTCATTTGTAATAAAAGTGGCTTTCTTAGTATTGGTTGAGTGCATCTTGATTTGGTCGTAGTCGAAGAAAGCATCCAAGAAACTCATGACGAAATGTTCGATTGCATAGTTCACCAAAGCATCAATCCTCGGTAGGGGGTAGCAATCATTGGGATAAGCTGCATTTAGATTTGTGGCATAACACACACATCCTCCATTTGATTTTGGACTTCTTTACCATGACCACATTAGAAATCCAGAAGGGACATTGTACCTTTTAGATGTAGCCCGCATCCTTAAGCTTCTGTACCTCCTCGTAAATGAATATGGCTAATGTCATGGTAGGCAACTGAGTCTTTTGTTTTATAGGACGTACGACTGGACTGACATTGAGGAAATGACAAGCATCATCTATAGGGATGTCAAACATCTCAGTGGCCGACTAGGCAAAGACATCAGGGTGCTCGTGGATAGTCCTAATCAACGAATCTTTGTGACCTGCATCAAAAGTCTCACTAAGTAGAAAAACATTACCAGGCTTATCGAGTTCTGTGGGGATCTCAATGGTGGTTTCCTCGGTCTCCACTCCGTTCTTGTTAGTGTTGTATGTCCAACGTTCCTTGATCCATGCTCCCTACCTCTCGAAGGTAGCACGTCCAGAACTATTCCAGGTTCCAACACACAGTCATAATTTCCCCTTTCTAAGAAAATTTCACCACTATGTGGTAAGTAAAGACCATGGCCTTGAAATTATTAAGCAATGGGAGACAAAAGATCTATTGCATGTTGGTGGCACATCCACCACCAAAAAGTCATCCATATTGGTAAATTTGTTGTCACCCTCTCTTTGGGTGATTGACAACCCAATTATGCTCAGAGCTTCCTTCTATTATAAAGAAACCCTAAATAGAGGGTCGGTTGGCTCAACCAGACAATCATTTGATAGGTTCATCTTGTCAAAAGCGACTTTGAACTGGATGCTCCCCGACCTACCTATATCAACCAAAATGCTACCTACCTGATAGTTATTAATCATCATTGTAACAATGATAGTGTTGTTGTAAGGATTCTTTGTGGACGGTAAGTTGGTGTTAGTAAAAATGATTAATGAATGGGAGTTCCTCTTTGAAACGAAAGAAATCGTAAAGAACTCCCCCGCTCAGCTTCTTTTTTGGTCGGGTTTTTGATTAAGTCCCCTGCTAGTATAGTCAACGCTATCCCCGTGATGTGGATAGCGTTAACTCGGATAGATCCATTCGAGTCATCTTCTACAGATACCTTTCCCTATTGCCGAGTGTGTGCTTTGGGGCCATGAATTCTTTGAGCTTTCCTACCCAAATCAGCTCTTCAACCAAGCTACGAAAGTGCTTGCACTACTCCATATTTTGGCCATAGTCTTTATGATACTTGCAAAACTTGTTGGTGTTCCAAAGGAAGGCTCTAGTCTTCATCGACAGAGCCATTCAGAATTATTCTTTGTCATGAACAGCTTCCACCAGTTTTGACATCGAAACCTTTAATTGAGTGGGTCTCGACATTTCCTAATTACCAGCTAAACGGTCAATTGATCGACTGCATCATTATGGATTTCAGTTGGCCACCCTATCGCAACAGAATGACTGACCATTTTCATGCTTTGAGAAGGGTCATCCTTTACCCTCCTCTTGTTGTCCTGCGAGCCTATTTGGCCTTATTGACGGTCGAACTTCTCACCTTTTGAGACAAGCGCTTATGCACTCCTCGACTGCAATGTGGTCGTAGGCCAACTCTAGGAGTTTGACCAAGGTTTCAAGTTTTCATGAATCCAAGAAATACTTACTCTGGGGGCTCTTCAACCATTGTGCAAGGGCGGCCTTTGCAATCGTTGGCTCCAAATTTCGTACTTCAAGCATCTCTTTCTAAAACCGTGTAACATACGCCCACAGACTCTTGTTCGGTCTTTGCTTGATGTGCAACAATGATTCTAAATTCTTATGAGGCTTTTGGGTGATAACAAACTGCACCATGGATAATTTTTTGAACTCTCCAAAGGAAGTAGTTATCCCAACGTGGAGTCCGTTTAATCACCTGAGGGTTGAATCTCTGAGCGTGTAAAATAGCCGGCATTTCAATGTGTCGGAAACATTGAGAAAACATATAACTGACTCAAAGGATGCAATATGAATAGTTAGATCGCTCTGGCCCATGTATGGCACTTTGAGCCTTAAACTTCTCAGAGGTTCTGCATCAATAATCTGCAGGGAGAATGCATTCTTCAATCGATAGTACACTTCTAATCGCCCATCATGTAGTCTATTCATCGGCATTGATCCAGTAGTATCTTGTTACTACGATTTTTCAACACATTCGAGTTCTTAAGCCATCTGATGATCATGAGACTACAAAGCTAATAGATTATGTTGTGGAAAAGGTTGCAACCTCCCCTCAAGTACTACACTAGTCAGTTCTGTAATCTGAACCACCATTCGGTCTTGGAGCTCTTGGATTTGTTGTTGCATGCATTCTCTGACCTCAAGTACTACGCTGGTCAGTTCCGTAATCTGAACCGCCATTCGGTCTTGGAGCTCTTGGATTTGTTGTTGCATGAATTCTCTGACGAACTCAATATTAGAAGTTTCTCCAAGGTGTATTTCTTCTTTGTGATGCTCTCTTTTTATTAAAGACATGACTCCACACTCATCTCACCTTTAAGGATGTTAAATTCTGAAATGTCCTTTAGGTCACATTCAAGAAATAGAGTGTTGGTCGAATAAGAGAAATGAGTGAAGAGTAAGGCAGAAGAGTAAGTAAGAAATAGTACTAATCATTTGGAAACGAATTCAGTAGTTATTCATAATAAGGTTACTAGTGAGTTAATTTTAATCGAACAAAAACTTGCTCCAATGAATTTGAGTAATTCAAGAGGTAACACCAAGATGAGCCGACTCCTTCCTTCCGGTCGGAGACCAAGGAGTCCTCTGAGCGTCCTTCTACACAAGAGGTTTCCTGACCGTCGACTTCAGGTGTCATTCTTCTCATTCGACTAAAACTCTATTCCTTAGGTATGATTCGAATGACATTTTTGAGATTCAACAGTAATTAAACTTTTAAAGTGAAATACTTTGTCTGTGCAATAACCTGTGTTTTTTTTTCACTTTTTGGGCTTTTCCACATAAGATTCATGGCATATTCTTCTACTACTTTTTAATCAATTGTATGTGTGTTATATTTTCATATAACATGGTGCCGTTAAATTATCATTCCATCTCCACGAATTATCCATCATAAGAAAAGTTTTTAAGGATGCCATCCAATGATGGAAATTCTTTAAATGTTCGTAAACCTAATGCACATAAATTTAAAATATCCAATTCTTCACCAAAGAAATGCGATCAATAAAAGCACATCTTGATGTTCAAAATAAATGTTGAATTATTTTTTTGGAACCAATCCATTACTTCTAAAAGTTTATACTGGAATCTTAAAAGTCAAAATTTGATATACTTCGAAATTTACATTACTTTGCAAAAATAACTAAACTATTAAATTAAAATGACAGTTATGAGTTCCGAATTAGCGATTCATCAAGTTCAATTTTTTATTTCAATTTTAACAATTAAATGTCCATTATAACCAGGATTTATAAGAGTAGTGATAACGGCCCTAAATACTAACGATAAAACAAAACTTCCCCTAAATCAAGTGTATAATTCAAATCATTTGAAATGAAGGATTATTCAATTATTTCAATTATTTATGAATGGCAATTACAGGTGTCTTCCAAAGGTAAAAGAGCATTCTCTTAATTATTTATTACATATTTGACAAAACTCTTAATGCATCGTATATTCAGTACATATCCTAAATTAATGTGACAGCATAACAACCATCTCCATGGTCCTCACAATACAACCTATAAGTTTCTTTTCAAGCATTGTGTTTAATATTTGAATCTAAACCAGCTAATTGATCTTAATGAAACAGACCTCAATTTCTTCATTTGGTGGTGGTTTGTAATGCTTGCCAAGCATTACTGAATTAAAATCACTGTAAGAAAAAATAATAATAATTCAGCTTTGCAAAGCGGAGATGCAAGGTAGGTAAAATCATTGAACATATAGATGAAAAAAGAAAACGTAAAATCGATTAAGAAATTTAACACGATATGACAAATTCTAACCTGCAAAGTTTAAGAAAGTTTTTATGGAACTCCTCAAACGTTTTAATTTCATTGATGGGAAAATATTTATCGAATACATGATCTGCTGTAAGAGACTTGATTCCAGTGAATCCTGAAAGGTAACATTACATTCACGAGAAGTTAAATGGCAACATACCAGAAAAACAAAAAAAGGGAAAATAAACATTCCGTATCGCATAATAACTAGGGTGAAAAGTCACTCCCAATAAACAACTGTAGATTCTTTGCAGAACGAATAAAGCGGTTGAAGTAAGAAGGAGGTTATCATGATGCAATTAGAAAAAATATAAAAATAAAATAAAATAGAAGGTTGAAAGTTATAAAAAAACATGCTATTTAAATGAATCAACCATACATTATGACTGAAAATTGCATCATTTTCATCTTGGTAATCTGATCATCCTTAATCTTACCCCATTTATTTAGGCTTTGCTTTAAGAATCTTCATTTCTATTAATTTCTGGAGTAATGCATGCGATCTCTTAATCTGATTTTTGTAAAAAACTAAGTTTGCACAACTCTCATCAACTATGAACGGAGAAGACGATTAAGTTACATGTGATGCAAATCTGATTGCTTTCTACAGCAAAAGTTGCTTGCAGTTTATAGATGATTGATCCACGTTGATGCTCTTTTAATCCCACACTTTATAGATTAAAGCCCGAAAATGTGTTTTAAATTCTATCATTTCTTTCGGTGTTATTACAAATCAACATTAGGTTTTATGTTCCACTAACGCTATTAAACCTTCTTCAGATAAAACGATTAAGATTTCACCTAAAAAATGAATGAAATTGAAATAGATATTAGTAAACATCTGATTTCTATGTACAATCAGCAATATAATCCACAAGGAAAATGATCTCTCCTTGTACAAAAAAATTCAGATAACTGACGAAATTTGAAACAAAAAGAAGAAAGTATTACAATCACGAATACAGGTTTTTACCAAAATGGCGAGTATTTGATTGATATTCAAGGTTGAACAATGAATCGTATAACCATTAACCACATCTATCACGATTCATCAAAAATAAAAACTCAATACTGGTGAATGAATTGGGGAACAGAGCTACAAGAAGATTAAATACCAAGGCTCTGAACCAAACTCATGGAGATACCCATTGGATTAGTTTAGTCGAAACCCAAGCCTACCTGTGTTGTTTTCTGTGAATAGATATTTGCTCTCTCTCGTCCAAATCTATATATGTACAGAGAGAGAGAGAGAGAGAGGCGGGAGAAGGATGCAATAAGCCGTAGTGAAATAGAAGAAGTTTGGAATGTGTGCCTTTCCCTCTCTCCATTTCAATCAGAATGATACGCATCCGATACATAGCTTCCGGTTGTAGCAGGCTGCAGTCGGGTTGGTTGAACCGGCTTATAATGTCTTCAATTATTCCTTGGGACGACAACCTTTAGAGTGTTTGTTTCTATGCCAAAAAAAAATTTTCATTTAAAAAAAAAAAAAAATTGGATAATATCATTAGCCTTTTCCTGATTATTACATAAAAAATATGTCGAAAGATTCATGTTCAAATGACAGATCATTTAACTACGTCGACTGCAACTTGTCGACTGCAAAAATATGTCGAAAAATTTGTCCAACGGGTTAATGATTATAAATACCAAAGCACAGTATATTGAGATAGTCGAAAGACGGAAACATTAATCGTCGTTTCCTTTAATCAGAACTCTGAGCCGACCAAACGGAAGCATAGCTAAAAGAAGAAATATTAGTCCAATCCAAAGGATAATCGTTCATGACTAGCTTCCTCAGTGGATTCTAGAACTCATAAAATTGTCAAAGGGCGTCTCATGGAACATCATTCGAACCCTCTGAGGAGGCTTCTTGTCCAAGCGGAGCTGCTCATCAGATTACGATTGTACACCCTCTGTTTGATGGCCCAACTCATCATAACAACATGAGGGACTGATCTCAGAATTCACTCTTGAGAGGGTCAACCTACAACCTTTCGACCGACTGTATATCGATCACCGACTAAATGCTTTCATACGACCGAACGACAAGGCATCGAGTCATTAGATGCCTCTCTTCAAGTAGTTATGAATACAAAATGGTGCTAAGATCGATTATGAATACGAAAGTCTGCTGGAGTTTATTACAAATATGAAAAGATGTCATAATACCTTGCAACGTTTCTATTAAAACATACACAAATATTTAAATTTACACTAGGTATCCTCAAAATCTAAAAATAGGGGGTCATTTCTACAATAACTGATTGATTGAATCTATCAATATTATGATCATACAATGCACACACACTATAAGTTTCTCTCTCTCTCTCTCTCTCTCTCTCTCTCTCTTTTTCTCCGTGTTTCTCTCGCTCGCTCTGGCTCAATACCTTTGGTGTGATTCATATGACATATCTGAATTCAACATCTTAAAAAGTGTGGTAAGTGTGGATCATGTCATCAATAAGATAAGGAACAAACCACAGAGAAGGATTTCATCTAGGAGACACTGCAAACATGGGGAGCATAAAGAAATTTGTTCAGCAACAAATATAAAAACTTAGAAACCAAATGGTGGATCAGATGGAATAATCGACTTGCACATTATTCGAGGGAAAATAACAAGCTCCTCGAGAGTCAACTCAAGAAAAAGAACAACCCCCAAGGATATCAAATGGCTAAGGGAGTTGAAGGATGGAAGACTCCCAGTACCAGTTAGTGGTGGGTCCACACCATTGATTAGCTAATGATTTAGTCGTATAGAAGTCTACAGCCAATCGGAGAGTTCATTCTGTTGGCAGATCTCTGGTTTTTAGCCACCACAGAAGCTCAAACTTCCTTTATTAGAATCATACAAGGGTCGGAGTGCTCCAAACAACTATATTGCTTCCTTTAAGTTGGTTGTCTGTCTTCTCAAAATCTATGAGGCATTGAAGTGTCGACTATTTTACACCAACTTGAAAGACACAGCCTATAGGTGGTTTAATGGCCTCTTAACAGGAGTAATCACCTCATTCGTTGAATTCAAGAAGATGTTCACGACATAGTTCGCCAGTGCCCAGAAGGCTACAAGAACTCACAAGCCCTGTAGTGCCTCAAGCAGGGGCCAAATGAGAACCTTTGTTTGTATGATGTTCAGTTCCAGAAAGAAATGATGGATGAGCGGGACATGGAACCCACAATTTCACATGCCGCCTTGACCAAAAGGCTAAGGAGCAAGCAATTCAAGTATGCTTTGGGTTTTCAAAAACCTAAGAACCTGGCTGAACTATTGGAGTTAGCTAACTACCATAATGCAGTGGAGGAGTATGTCTACCCATCATACTAGAAAGCTGAGCAATCTGACCATCTCTTATATAAGAGAGCCTCATGAGATGATAGGTGGAGGCTAAATGATGGCCCACACCCTGAGCTTGACGATTTTCAACCACCTCTTGATTGTGGGGAGTGATACACTTGAAATATATAGTCTGTATGTACACATTTTTATACATATTTTTGAGATATTGTGCTTTAATGAAAGGTATTTGGTTTTAATTTAGACTTCTTGTTTGAGTGCATGATTTCTATTTTCAAACTAAAATATGGTAGTGTTTTCTCCATGAATTCTAAACAATTTTCTTTATCTTTTTCCTTAAAATGGTAAGTGATTAAATATTAGAGAGAAGTTGTGTGAAGTATTAGACTTTAATGTTGGAAAAAGTTGTGATGATTTTAAATCTTGTACTTCATTTACTTCTTGATTTGGTAAATTAAGATGTTAATACCTATTGTGAGAATATGTAAGATCTGAGAAGACATTGTCTCAGTTAAAAAATGGTAAGAATAATATTTGATTTCATGTATGAGAATGTAGTTCATGGGTTTGTGTGCAAATAAATAGAGAAATAAACTTTGAAGGGTGTAGAATTAGAGGACTTTAGAGTGACAGGTTACAGCCCCCAATTTGATTTATAGTTTTAGGCTTTGATACGAGATGTTAGCTCCAAGGTGGAGGGAGAAGAGAGAACTCTAGAGTGAGAGCTAATATCTTCCTTACCTAACCCGTCTTCAAGACAATTCAAACTATAGATTAGTCAATGTTCTTTTTAGCATCTCTAGTAAGGGTAAAAAATAGTATTGCTCATATTTGGCACAACACAATTAGAATACTTCCATAACAAAATTCTTATATTTGTTACTGATTCATGATAAGGAAAAATATATTTTATTCATATTATCTTCATCTTGCAAGTATTTAGTTAAGTTAGTTGCTTATTTTAACTTCCAATTATCAAAAATTACAAAAAAAATTGAACTTTCATTCATATTTTAATATTAGAGTTTAAGTAAGAATATTTTGCTAAGTAGAATTTTGTTATCTAATTTCTCTTATTTGGTAAGTTGCATATTGTAGTTTTCCCGTGGGTTTGATATTCGGGTCTTAATCAAAAATACTATATTACTTGATAACGATACACAAACTTGCATAGTATCCAATATTTAAATATTATAATTGTATTCTTACTTGCTTTGAAGTTGAGAATTTACCTAACTTTTGCTTAAGATTAAGTTTTTTGCTTTGTTACAAAGTAAGAATCATTGTTAAGGAAATTAAGCATATCGCAATTTGAAATCTATAAAGAGAATCAGGATCAGGGAGGCAACAGAAACCACTAGAGAGGAGGAAAAAGCTGATCAAATGATTGATCATCCGATGATCGTGAGGTACCAAAGGCCACACAGTTGAGGGTTTAATGTCAAAGTTGGTGGAAGTAATGCAAGATAAGGAGTACTTCAAAGGGCTTCACTAATGAAAATTGGATCTTCTCCTTGAAACAAAAATAAATTATATGAGTACCACAGAGACTACGATCATGTCACAAAAGAATGTAGACACCTTCAGAGCTTGGTTGAAGAATTTATTGGGGCCAGAAAACTCAAGGAATTCATGGCTTAGTAAGCGTTAACCCAAAGGCAACATAAAGTCCTAATAGAAAAGATTTTGATGAGATCATTTCAGCCAATGCTATACATATTGTTGGGATAGTGTCTGCCATCATAAGAGGAGACTCGGTACAATGAGCCGATCATAAGAGGCTCCAAACAGGGGAAATTTGCTTCTTTTTTTACTCTAAAGAAAAAACTTCATCCTTCGATCATTTTTGTCAACACTGACTTGAACCTGAAGGGGAACCCTTACAATGATGACATTGTGGTCATGACAATTACAAACAATTACCAGGTTGGCAGTATTCTAGTTGACACTGCTAGTTTAGTGAATATCACGTTCAAGTTAACCTTCAATAATATGTCAACTCTGCTACTATTCTAAAAGTGAAAGTAGAGAGAGAATTGCTAGAGTTCATTTCCTACACTCTAGGGGCCATAGAGGCACTAACCTTTTAAAGGATGTTTAAGTTCATTGTATGAAACACTATGGGTAATGAATGTAAAAAAAATCAAAAACTTCAGTTTTTGGCTTTTTTAGAACCTTTAATAGCTATACAGAATGAGCAATTTTACTTTATAAGGATTGGCAGGTTTGAGCTCTTTTCAAATTCAAATAAAAAATTATGGTTCATGTGGAGGAATTCTTTGGTAGTTAATATTTTACTTGACCTCCCCCAATTCATTCATATGATATTTACATGGGCTACATGTAAGTTTCTAGTCGCAATTGTCTATATTGGGTGCTCTAGATTCTGTAGGCTGGAGCTATAAGGAAACTCAATTTTGTTGAGTATTTATATTGAAAAACCTTGACTATTATAAGAAGTTTTTAATGTTATTACCTCAACTCTTGAGATGAAGTGACGAAGACCACTAAATATGAATCTGATTACATAGTTTGGTAAAGTGTTGGGCAATGTTTGGCTTTTTGAATTAGGATGCATGAGGAGTCCTTTCACTTTTTCTAGAGGCAGATTTTATTAAAGGTTGGATATTATGGTTATCAATTGCAATTGGCTGAACTATTTTCCTTTCTACTATTCAACGTGTGTCTCAAAAGGGATCTGATATTTCTTCAATCATGCTTTCTATTAGTTTTGCTACCAGTCCTCACAAAGCTCAGTTATGGTTTCTCACTATGTGGACAATCCACCTACCTTCAAGCAACTGGCTACATATTATTGGAAAAATAAGCATAAGGATAATGTATGATTTAAATTATGGAAGCAACATAAAAATCTGGTTCATCATCTTAAAAGTCAGAACCGAGAGGTATTTGACAAACTACATCAAGTGGTATAGAATGTTGAGAACAAAGTTAAAGGGTTGGAGGAGTATTGTAATAATTTGATTGAGCATAATGTTGTCTTAGCTGGACAAAAAGAATTAGATTTAGGAATCTCTATGGAGGAAGAATTTTATAGACAAAAATCTATGGGGCATAATTTTTTGGATAGAGATAGGAATTTATTTTATTTTCATGCTTTCATCAAGAAGAGAAAGCTAAAAAAATGTTATTTTGAAAAATAGAAAACCTGATGGCTCTTGGATTTGGATAAGAATGAAATTATTGAGAGTGGACTCAAATTCTTTAAAGAGCTGTTGAATACTAATTGAAACTAACTTGAAGCAATTATGGAGGAACTTTTATCTAATAACAGCACTTATATCAACAAAATTAAACTTTCTTATTTACCTGTGAAAGAGGAAATTTTTGTAGCCTTTGAAACTATTAATAGTGAGAAAAGTACTTTACTAGATGGTTGCATGGTAGAGTATTACAAAAAGTGTTGGATGGTAGTGAAAGCGGAGGTAATTTCTACTATTCAAGCTTTCTTCAGAGGTTTTGATCTTCCTAGATACTTCAAGTTTCCTACAATTTTTTTGGTTCCCAAAGAATAAAAATAATGTACTTGAAATACTTGTAGGCCCAAA
>NEWO01000384.1:504575-517958 GCA_003013225.1 Phalaenopsis aphrodite
AAGAACTTACCAATGATCGTAAAATATATGATTAAAAATTTAATCTAGAGTATTCTCGAGAGCCATAACTCCAAAGATGTAATTAAGTATGAGGGAGTCCTATCATAGAGAGACCAGACCCTAGTGTAAAATAAATCTTATCTTACCCCCATAAGGTAAGCAAAAAACCTTAGTTCGTAGGCCCATAAATTATTAAGATTTTCATTATTTGAATGATTAGATCCATTATAAGGTAATATTTCTACCCTTGTGATAATATATTATTCCTTAAATGCCATATTTGATAATGTAGATAGAAATATTTCAATATCTATGATGGAAAAATATTAAAAAACCCCACCAAAGACAATATCAATATCCTTAATTGAGAGTATTCCTAAAAGATGAGCTCATTTATGATGTAAGTATAGGGGCTTACTCTTATAAGATGCTTTTAATATTGATTAAATTAAATCATAGCAAACCTCTAATTTGACAGGAAACCCTGCTCTTTATTTTTTTCAATTATTGTACATTAACAATATCCAAATAGTAATGATAATAATATAAATAATAACTTTCTTCATTTACTTTACAGACAATCAAACAAACCTTATGCATTCTGAATACCTTGCAAACTTAATACGCTGCATTTAATTTACATTGTTTCTATTTCAACAAACCAAATGACCCCTTAATTATTAAGTCAACTATTATGTCATTTCTTAAGAAAATTAATTATATGTATGAGAAATTTCATAACATTTTGCTATGATAACATGTTGATAATCATGTATGAGACTAAAAAATTCATGTTTTTTTATGTAATATAATAGAAATCAAATAAATTCTAAAATTTGTAAGTCCATGACAAAATCTTAATAATTTTCATGTTAGGAAAATGATATTCTTTTTATGCCAACTAGTAAGCCCATGAAAAGAAAATAACATTCAATGAAGAAAAATGCGTAGAAAAAAAATCAATTACTTATTCTATAATTCCTAAGAAATTCTATAAATTTAAAATTGAAATTTTAAATTTGCATAGATTTGAATTTTTTTTTTATAACAACATAATTAAATCTTTATATTTATTTCTAGTATCCTTTACCAATAACTTGAAGTGAAATTAATTTCAAATATAAAGTGTGACAATATCTAGTTTTTCCATGTCAGGGATATATTTTAACAACTATTATTGCTTAATATGGTAATGAAGTCCAATAGAAAATGCATTATATATATATATATATATATATATATATATATATATATATATATATATATATATATATATATATATATATATATATATGTATGTATGTATTTTTATAGATATTGATTTTTACATTGTTGTTGTACTCTTTAGAAGATCATCATGAGTGATAACATTTGTTATATAAATAATACACTATATGTTCATGGTGACTTTATTAATAAATTACAATGCTTTGTTATGTTAGTAAGGCTTTCCATTATGATTTGATCTTGGAACTACAAATAATAACAAACATAGTTTGCAATCATTGTTGGCCATCATAGTATGTGATTTTCGCGATATGGCTGATAATTGATCATGTTATCTTGGCGAGTCGTCATATCATATCATGTGATCTTCATTATTAAAGTAAAAATATAAAAAATCTATAAAAATGTTGTGGAAAAAACTTACATGTAGAACTAAATCAAGATAAATAGACGAATAACATATATTTTTTATTTATTTAGATGATATCTTCAAGAAACTAAGAGTTGTCAAACTGGTTTTAGGATTATCTTCAAAATCATTTTCCTTCGAGTTGAACTTCATCCTCTTATTATTTCATTTTCTTTCATGCCTACTAAATAAACAAAAGGAATAGCATAATTTTTCGACATGGTTAAAATCGAATGTTTGTTAGACTTGAGGGAATTTATGTACGTAGCACCCAATTCTTATGCATTTACGTATCTCTCTAACTAAAACTTTAATTTTTATAGTCAAAGAACCAAATTTTTTTCTATCACATAAAAAACTATACTAATGCATTATTGAATGATGAAATCCACCTTTTCATACATAGGCAAGGGTGCTTTGCCTCGAAATATGAAAGTTTTGATGTGAGATACATAAATGCATAAGATGTATTAAATGCTACATGTGTAAATTTCGATAGTGTTAAAGCTTGATTTTGACAATACCGGTGCTGTTCACATTTATACATAATTATTATCATATTCGTCTAATTTTATGTTGTATACATGTTTGTGTATCAAATTCTATAAACTTAGTTTTAATGTTCTAAGCACTTATGTACCTATATTTTTTTTTAATTATTTTGGATGATGAACGTACGAATCCGACAGACGATAATTCTTCACTTTGCTTCCAACAAACATACTACGCATTTGAGCATGTATATATGCGTTTTGTTGGTAATTTTTATCGGTATGCATGCTTTACACTACAATGAATAAACTTAAAATATAGTTTAAAGGAAGTATAAATAGGGGTGTAAATGAATCGAACGCGAATGAACAGAGCTTGTGTTAGTGTTCGGTTCGTTTGAAATTTAGTTTGTTTGAAATAAACTCGTGTTTGAAATTGTTCATGAAGTCACTGTTTATGTCCGTTTCTTAACAAACAAGCTGAGCATGAGCTGTTCGCGAACGATGAGCCAGTTTGACATCCTTAATATTAATTTATATAAATAATATATTATATTAATTATATAACTTATATTATATAAATATATAATATCTATATTAGTATATTACTATTATAGTATATTAATGTATTATTATTATTAATTTATTATATATTATAATTGATAAATTTTAATTTTTAAGAATATCATAAATTATTTATATATAATTATTTTAAATTATTTTATATTTCGAACAATAACGATTCGAACAAGAATGAAAACATCACTGTTTGTGTTTGGTTCATTTAACTAATCAAACGAAAAAAAAAAATTATTCGCGTTCGTCTCGTTTACTCATGGAACGAATCGAACACGAACTCATTGACGATCCGAACACGAACTATTCGCGAACGAACAACGATTTTTTTTTACAGCCCTAACTGCATAAACATATGAAAATATTTTTTTGCTATATTATATGCAAGTGTTCATAGCCCCATAAATCGTATTTTATTTTTAATTCGGCGCCACACTAATTGAGCATTCAATACAAATATAAAATGGAACTAAATACCAGCCGCCCGTGACTTGAGAAAGGCGACCATATGAATTTGGCCGTTCCTTGGCAAAAACAAAAATGATTGTATTGGTTCGGCTTGAATTGAGGAATAAAAATAATATCAATAATAATAACATGCCATGTTTGCTGCCTTTTATATATGAAGTACCCACAAATATTATAAAATTATATTCTAAAACCTATTCAAAGTAAAATTGTAATTTCAAAAAATGTTTTTTTTATCATATTAAAATTATTTTTTTTTTATTCTGTAAATTATATTTGAGATTATACAAACATAGATAAGAAAATTCTTACAATATCTGTGCCGCACGAAAAACATTGGGTGAATATAGTAAAATTTATAGTAAGAACATAGAATTATGTTCCTCAGTCCACTACTACAAAGTCTAAAACTAAAGGAAGAACTCTCGCTTTGTTTGGGAGTTGGGCTAGAAGCCATTAATTTGCTTTTAGAAAATGCAATTTCCAATCTACCACTCCGACCAGGTTTTTAGAGGCCCTAAGGACAAGTACCCTATCATGAAAAAACTAACATTTCTTCTAATTATTTCCGCTCGTAGGCTCTGGCTATATATCCAAACACATCCAATTAGAGTCTTCGCCGACCGTCCTCTTAAATGTTAGCTCACTTAACTTGAACATTTTGGTTGACTCTTAAGGTTGGCTATTGAGGTCAGTGAATATGACATCACCAACATTCTCAAAACAACAATAAAAGCTCAAGCTATAGTAGATTTTTGGTGGACTTCTCCAAGGAAGGCAAATGAAGTGAAAGAGCTAGCACTGGTGAGCAAACCTAGACCTTGCACATTGATGGAGCTTCAAGTCAAGTGAGGGTAGGAATCATACTGGAGCTAAGCAGTCCAACCGAAGAACATCTATCTAATTCGGTCATCCACAAGTTTGAAGTCACCAACACTTCGAAAGAATATGGAGCACTAATAGTCGGCCTACATCTAGCATACGAAATAGGTGCTTAGTATCTCCTAATGAAAATAGACTCATTACTGGGGATGAATCATATCGATGAAAAATTCAAGGTTAAAGATGAAATGATGGCCAATTACCAGAGCAAGATAAAGGCAGATATATGGAAGTTTATGAACTTCATAATTGAACACATCATATGAGAAGAAAATCAAGTGATATATATTCTATCCAAGAGCATTGCTTCGAATAAGGGTCATACTAAAAGCTTCTCAGGCTGGCCATTGAGGAACCAGAAACCATGGTTGTGAAGTGGAAAATACAAAGAGTTGGATGGATTTCTACATCTAATATCTAGAAACTGGTAAGATCCTTTAATAAGGTGCTGATTTAAGGAGATCAAATTTAAAGTTGCCCAATACCTCAGAATTGAAGGTAAAATTTATCAAAGTCAACCACTTCTTTGTTGCTGAGATGTGTAAAGAAAAACAAAGTGAAAGAAATTTTATGGGAAATACACTTTGAAAAATGTGGAAGTATTATGGAGAAAAAAATTGGGCGCATCAGATTCGGTGGAAAGGCTACTCTTGGATGACCTTAATGAAAGATACTGAGAAGTTTTCCAAGAGAAATAATCAATCTCAAAAGTATGCTCTACTGTAGCACCAGACAACCCATAAGCTAAAGCTGATTATTGTTCTCTGGACTTTCACCATATTGGAGTTGAAATCCTAAGGCCATTTCCACCTTCAAAAGACCAACACAAGCTCCATTTAGTCACCATGAACTATCTTTAAAAATGAATTGAGGAAAAATCACTCATTCAGATTACTACTTATGTCGTCCATAATTTTATCTAGTTTGACATCATTTTTTAGTATGCGTTACCCACTAGAACTTATTTTTACCAATGGAACATAATTCATTGCTTAGGGTGTATGAAATTAAGGCCAAAGTTAAAGAATTAACCTGAAGTTAACATTTGTACATCATCGCCAAATGAATAAAAAAGCAGAGGATCCTAACAAAATTATTTTAAATCTACTAAGAAAAAAAAATTGAAGGAGAAAAAGTCAATTGAGAGGACTTGCTTTCTTCTCTCTTGTTGTCGTGGTTATACTCCACTAATTACATTGCTTCCATTCCATGGGAAAGCAATTTGCCCAGTCACTGATGCTGGTGTTGTTCAGATGGCCCATTTATAGCCACCTCATTTGATGAGGAGAATCCCACAGGATATGAACGATGAGGGATTGATGCTTACACTCAACCTACTAGAAGAAAATACAATCAATGCAACACTCAAAGAGGAGGAAGTAAAGAGAAGAGCTAATTGATACGATACCAAGAGTATTCAAGGGAAATCATCACACCCAACAACCTAGTTTTAAAAAAGCGACCCCAACAACACGAGTGCAAGTGGTCAAAACATTTAATCAAACTTGGACTGGCCCATTCATAATTAATAAAAAAATTTACCCTAAGATCTTACAAATTGAGGACTTACAACACAAGAAAGGTTCTTTGGATGTGGAGTGGGGATGATCTCAAGAAATATTTCCCTTAAATCAACTACACTATACAACTATAAGAAGATTATAACTGGAATTTTTCATTTCTAATGCTTGTGACTTTTTAAATTTAAACACATATTAATAATAACATTGGCTAATTATGTGATTGCGACCCATGTTGAACAACACAAGGAGAACTCAAAAGGTTGTTGCACCTAGCATCTATACAACACCCGGAAAACTAAAGTACCCTAAAAAGTTGACCGATTGAGGAATTAAGGCATCCAACCGACAATAAACAAAATGATTCTTTTCTGAATACTCACCTTAAACTTGAGTTTTCAAGTTTTGAGAAAATAAAATTCCAGAGGTGATTGCCGCCTAGTAGTGACAAAGCTGCATAAAGGTTTCCAAAAAGCCACCATAGAAAAGTATCAACAACAATCGAAAGAAAATTTGGGTCAAGTCAAACAACTAAAACTTTTGTCCGCTTGAGTTAAGAGTTGACTGATACACCTAAAATATATAACATTTATGTACACATTTTTATATCTATTTTTGAGGATATTGCGCTTTAATGGAAGATATTTGTGTGTTTCAAGTACAATAAAATAGATGAAAAATGGTGAAAGGAGTGAAAAAGGGATCAAATTTAGAGCAAAAATGAAAAAGATGTGCAAATGAACTGTGGCGCATAAGCGCCCAGAACTAACACTTAAGCTCTAGAAAAACCGAGAGGGCAACGCCTAAGTGCTACATACCTCACTCTTAAGCGCCAGAGGTAGTTACTTGATGATTCAATGAATTTGGATGAACTTTTGAAGGAGTGTTTGAAGCAAATCTTGGTAAAAATGTGGGTTATGGTTAATGGACATGAAAATACATTCAGCTGGCTTTTGAAATGAGAAAAATCTTGGAATATTCATTGAAAGTGGACATATTTTGAAGAGACACCAAATCACCTTTTGGAAAATTATAAAAGAAGGACTTGGATTGAATGAAAAGCTCCCCCTCTCCAGACAACACTGCTGCCCCTCTCTTTTAGACTTCTTTAGATTAATTAGAATACTTTTAGAGAGAAGAAGGAGAGGAGTTGTAGTGTGTGAGTAGAAAGCATTGTAAGAGAAATGAAGATAAGAGATTCAAAGGAAATTCAAGAGTTTAGTGGAGAGGAATTTGAGATAAGTTTTTATTTTTGTGATTACATTTGGTTTTAATTTAGACCTCTTATTTATTTATATGATTTCTAATTTTAAACTTAAGTGTGATTGCGTTTTCTTCATGAATTATGAATAGTTTTCTTTATCTTTTTCCTTAATAGGATAAGTAATTAAGTGTTGGATGGAAGTTGTGTGTAGTACTAATCTTTAATGTTGGAATAAGTTGTGATGATTTTAAACCTTGTACTTCATTTACTTCTTGATTTGGCCAATTAAGATATTAATATCTGTTGTGAGAACATGTAAGATCCGAGATGGTATTGTCTTAGCCAACTAATGGTAAGAATCACATGAGATTGTATGGATGAGAATATAATTCATATGATTGAGTGCAAATAAATAGGGAAATAAACATTGAAGGGTGTAGAGTTAGATGACTTTAGAGCGACAGACTAAAACCCACAATTTGGTTTATTATTTTAGGTTTTGATATGAGATGTTAGCCCTCAGGTGGAGGGAGAAGAGGGAACTCTAAAGTGAGCTAGTACCTTACCTATCTAGCCCGTCTTCACTACTATTCAAATTTTAAATTAGCCAATATTCTTTATAGCATCTCTAGTAAGGGTAAATAATAATATTGCTCTTATTTGACACAACACAATTTGAATACTACCATAATAAAATTCCTATACTTGTTACTGATTCATGATAAGGAAAAACATTTTTTTTAATATTGCCTTCATCTTACAATTATCTAGTTAAATTTAGCTAGTTGTTTACTTTATTTTCAATTATAAAAAAATTACAAAAAAAATTAAACTTTTACTCATATTATAACATCTACAGTTTGAGTAAGAATATTTTTTAAAATAAAGTTTGTTATCTAATTCCTTATTAATAGATTGTAATTTTCCCTGTGGGTTTGATATTCAGGGCTTAATCCAAAAAGACATATATTACTTGATAACGATACATATATTTGTGTAGTATCCCAATATTTAAATATAATAATTGCACTCTTGTTTGTTTCAAAGTTAAGTTTTTGGCGTCGTTGCCAAGTAAGAATTATAAGTAAGGAAAAATTAAGAATATGACCACATACCTCGTAGTACTGTCATATAAGATCAAGATCAAGTTTTTGGCACTGTTCTCGGGGAGAATAAAAAAAATTTGAAGAAATTTTTAAGAAAGAAAATTTCTATTTTTAGAAAGTATTATTTAAACTTTTAGATTTATTATAGGAATATTGTAGTATTGTTTTTATATAAGTTCTTGTTTGTGTGATTTTATTTTATATTATTTTTTAGTAATGCATGTGTATTTTAGGTTCTAAAGGACTAGTACACTATGATTCTAAATTAGAAAGAACTATTAAAAAAATAAAAAAAAATAAAAAAATACAGAAAAAGATAAAAAATTTCAAGAAATGGTAAATCAAAATAATCAAAATGTTGAAATTAATCAAGAGTTTAAACCTTTAAGAGATTATGCAAACCCTACAGTAAATGAACTTGATTGTAGTATTCAAAAACCTGCTGTAGTGGCTAATTTATTTGAATTAAAACCTGCTATTATTCAAATGACATCAAATAATCAATTGGGGGAACACCAAATGAAGATCCAAATTTACATCTTGCCAATTTTCTAGAATTGTGTACTACATTTAAATATGATGCTATTAGAATTAGACTTTTTTTGTCTCACTGAGGGATAAGGCTAAGATATGGTTAAATTTGTTAGAACCCAGATCTATTAGAACTTTGGGTGATTTAGCGCATAAATTCCTTGCTAAATATTTTCCACCATAAAAAACTACAAATTTTAGAAATGATATTACATTTTTTTGTCAGTTTGAAGGGGAATCTATTTATGAAGCTTGTGAACGATTTAAAGAACTATTGAGAAATTGTCCACAACATGTTATACTAGATTGGTTAATAATTTAAACCTTTTACAATGGATTAGTTGGATCTCCTAGATTTATTATCGATGTCGTTGCTAGCGGTTCATTGGTGTTAAAACCATTTCATGACGTCTATGCCTACTAATAATTTTTAATGGCCTTCTAAGAGGGTAAATCTTAAGAAGTAGCCAATATTCATGAATCTGATGCTTTTGGAATGTTAGCAAATCAAGTTGCTATTATTTCAAGGAAGTTAAACCAATTTGGAATGAATTTTTCTCAACCAATTCTAATGATTGAAGAGAATTTATTAGGCTAAATGGTAGATTCTTAAGCATCATTAGAACTTTGAATGAAATAAATAATATGCCAAATAACCCATATTCAAACTATTATAACCCAGGTTAGAAGAACCATCCCAACTTTAACTGTAAGAATACTTCGGATGGTAATAATCAACAATGGAGGAACAACCAAGTAAACCCATTGGGAAACTAGAACAGTCAAAATAATAATAATTATAGAACAACTTATCCTCCTGGTTTTAACAGTAATCCACAATTCACGGAGAAAAGTTGTCTATAGAAGAAGTGGTGTTACAATTGGAAAATCAGTT
Organism: Phalaenopsis aphrodite; assembly: GCA_003013225.1. Taxonomy (NCBI): domain Eukaryota; kingdom Viridiplantae; phylum Streptophyta; class Magnoliopsida; order Asparagales; family Orchidaceae; genus Phalaenopsis; species Phalaenopsis aphrodite. The sequence goes on from NEWO01000384.1 coordinate 513,885, forward strand.
ACAAAGTCAATGAGCTACTATTAGAAATATTGAGAATCAATTGGGACAAATAACCAATTCATTAAGTGATAAATCCTATGGAACACCCCTTTTAATATAGAAGTAAATTCAAAAGACCAGAATAAAGAGCAAGTAAAAGCGGTTCAACTGAGAAGCGGAAGAGAGTGGGAAGGTAGAGTTCAAAAAGTGATTGAAGTGGAGAGAGAAGAAATTGAAGAGCCTAAAAAGGATGCTCTGAAAGGTTTAGAGAGACTTATTTCTCCACTTAAAATTGACTTGCAAAAACAATCGCCTTCATTTCCTTAAAGACTTTGTCAATGATACACCAAAATAATATGTTATTTTAGTATATATTTTATGCTTATTTTTTGTGATATCACACTTTAAAGAAGGGCATTTTCATGTTTTTGTTGCAGGTTTATAAATTTTAGATATTTAGAGCAAAAGTAGCAAAAAGGATGAAATTTGGAGCCAAAATAGTGAATTTTGTGAATCTGGCGCCTGAACGCCAGATTGGTGCTTGAAGTGCCACTTTACAGAGAGTTGGCGCCTGAAGTGCCATTTTACTAAGAGGTGGCGCCCAAAGTACCAGATTGCTGCCTGAAGCTCTAGAACCTAAAACAACGCAAACTTGAGCAACTTAGTGCCTAAAGTGTCAGAATTACCACCTGAGGTACCAGAGATGACTTTTTATGAATTAAGGTGGTTTGGAATGAATTTTGTGTGAATTTTGAAGATTCCAAATGTTCTAAATGCCCCATGGAGTGATTTAATGCTTCTAGACACTTTAGAAGGTTTCTTGATGAAGGGATATGTCACTTGAATCAATAGACATGTCTTTTGGAATTTAAAAGGGTTGACTTCTGAATAGAATTTTGGAAGGAATTTTGAATTCTTTTTGGAGGGAGGCAACCTCTAATAAAAGAGAGGGAAGTCTAAGGTTTGTAAAGGAGGGGGCGTGAGAGAGTTTGAAGGGTGGCTTTGTGCAAGGTTTGGAGAGAGAGAGAGAGTTAGATAAAGAAAGTTAAGGACTTGGAGATTTTCTTCAAGGGTTGTAAGAGGAGAGGGAAAGTGAGAGATTTCTACTTCATTTCATTTCCAAGAGGGAATTGAGAGTGCTTGTAAAGAGGGAAAGTGCTTAAAGAGAACTTCTACGGATTTGCTTGGGAAGGATTGTGAGATAAGTTGTGTCTTTCATTTCTTTATTTTATAAACTCATTTTTATCTATGAAATCTATGTTTTATTGTTTCCTTCTCATGAATTCAGATTAGTCTTCTTTATCAAAATAATTGATTTTGTTTTATACGGGTTTAAATGTAAAAAATTTGTGATGATTTGAACTCTAATCTTCATTTACTTTTCTATCTGACCAATTGAAATGTTAAAATATGTTGAGAAACATATGATCTGAAAGGGTGATGATTTCTACAACATGGTGAGAGTCACATTCAATTTCATGGGTGAGGATGTTATCCATAGGCATGAGTGCAAATAAATAGGGAAATATACTTTGTTGGATGCAGAATTAGAGATTTTAAGGTGATAGACTAACATCCCCAATTTGGTCCAATTGATTGGAAACTAATCTGAGATTGTAGCCCTTAGGCGAGGGAGTAGTGAGAGCTAGTATCCTCCCAACCTAACCACAAAATAAGGGACCAAACTCTGGATTAGTCAATGTTCTTTATGCATTTGAAAGAGGATAAATATTTGGATTGCTCATGTTTGGCTCAAAACAATTTTTATATATTTTCAAATGAATTTAATTTCTTCACAATCCATATACTTATTGTAAAGAGGAATGATGCTTTCTTAAATTTGAACTCTTTGTCATAGAAACTTTGTTTGATTTTCATAATTTTACATTTGATTTTTAGTAATTAATTTAGCTAACATAGTTCTTTTAATTTCATTTTATTTAACATTCACTCAATTACTTTAGATTTGAATTTCATACTTAAGTTTTGAAATTTAAATTGTGTTTTAAATTATAATCATAAGAATTTATTCATAGGCACTTCCAACTTACTTGTGAGATCAATATTTAGGACTCCAATAGAGTCATTTATTACTTGAGTGATACGTATACTTGCGTTATTATTACGGGTTTGGTAGTTTAAAGATTTTAAAAGAGAATATTGTTTTTACTAAAGTTATTTTTATTTTTATTTGAATTGTATATTTATTATTCGCACTACCACGTGTGTGCCTTGTAATATTGAACATTATTTACAAAAACGTCAACACAAAAACCGCGCATCAAGTTTTTGGCGTCGTTGTAGGGGAAGTAATGGAAAGTATTGGTAAATAATTTTATAATTTAGAATATTTTATTTGAACCAAAAAACTGTTTGTAGTTTAATTTGAATATTTTCATATTTTAGTGTGTTTGTATTTTTTTAATTGCTTATTGTATTTGTTTATGCATAGTTTGAGATATGAAAATTTAGTACCTTAAGATTCAGAGTTAGAAAGAACAATTAGAAAAAATTGAAAACAATAAAAAGAGATAGATAATTCTTGCAAAATGGCTTAAAACTCTAGTAATTCTGGAAATGAACATCATACGAGATCTTTAAGGGATTATGTTAATCCTACAACAAATGAAATTTACTTGAGTATATAAAACCTTGCTGTATCTGCCAATTCATTTAAGTTTAAACCTACTATTATTCAAATTATACAAAATAATCACTTTAGAGGAACATAACTAAAGATATTAACTTATACCTTATTAGTTTTCTAGAATTGTGTTCTACATTTAAATATGATGGAGTGTTGAATGATGTCGTCAGACTTAGAATTTTTTTTCACTAAGGGATAAAGATAAGATGTGGTTAAACTCCTTAGCACCCGAATCTATCAAAACTTGGGGAGACTTATCAAATACTTTTTTATCTAAATATTCCCCACTCTCAAAAACTCCTAAGCTTAGAAATGATATTTCTTCTTTTTGTCAGTTTGAAGGGGAATAAATTTATGAAGCTTGAGAAAGATTTAAGCATCTCCTTAGAAAGTTTCCACAAAATGCATTGCCATATTGGTTCATAATTCAAACTTTTTATAATGGATTGGTTGGATCTCTTAGATCAATAATTAACGTTGTTGCTGCAGGATCATTAATGTCAAAACTAGTTCATGAAACATATTGGTTAATTGGAGAGATGACTACTAATAATTTTTAATGGCCCTCTAAAGGGGTAAATCCAAAAAGAGTAGCTAGTATTCATTATTTTGATGCAATGTCTTAATTGGCTGCCCAAATAGCTACTATATCAAAGAAGATAGATCAATATGGAATGAATTATTCTCAAACACCACCTGTGCTTGAGGAAAACTCATTGTGACAAATGATAGAATCTCAATTTTCTTATGAGACTTTAAATACAATAAATAATTTTTCTAACAATTCTTATGCTAATTGTTATAACCTTGGTTGGAAAAATCATCCAAATTTCAGTTGGAGTAACAATAACTCTAATGTTGCAAGTCCGCAATGGGGAAACAATACTGCTAACCCATTGGGATTCTCCAAAAATTAAGGAAATAAAACTTATAAACCTTATTATCCTCCAGGTTTTAATAATAATTTGCAGAGTAAGGAGAAGAAATTTTCAATGGAAGAATTAATATTACAAATGAAAAATCAATTACAAAGTCAAAGAGCTGCAATTAGAAATATGAAAAATCAGTTGAAATGTATTGCTACTGCACTTAACAATAGACCTCCAGGAATTTTGCCTAGTAATGTTGAAGTAAATCCTAAACATCAAAACAAAGAGCAAATTAAAGCTATTCAACTAAGAAGTGGAAAAGAATTGGAAACCAAAATTCAGAAAGAAGTGGAAGTTGGAGTTGAGAAAGAAGAGGTGGAAAATGAAATACCTGGTGAAGATTTTCATTTTGAGTCAAAATGTCCCATCAAACCATTGAAAATCACTGTAGAAAGACCACCATCTCCATTTCCTTGAAGATTGAGATAAAATATGGAGACAACTAATCCTAAAAATTCTTGGAGATATTGAAGAAACTAACGATAAACATTCAATTTGTCAAAGCCTTGGAACAAATGC
>NEWO01000384.1:518453-528903 GCA_003013225.1 Phalaenopsis aphrodite
GTTAGTGATCAAGAGGTTACATTTAATATTGTAAAATCAATGAGATACCCTGCAAAAGAGCACAAAATTGAATGCTTCAGAATGGATATTAACAAATATTTAAGCCATAAATATTTCACGAAGACATCTGAAAAGAAATTTGAAAAGGAATATTTGTAAGAAGAGGATAAAATTCAAGATGAATCTATGGAAGTGAGCAATAAAGATTTGGATTAAGTTCAGGAACACTTTGAACAGTTAGATCATACAAGTAATAACAAGAATTTGATTTCATCTATTGAGAAACCTCTCGAACTGGAAATGAAAACACTTCTTATACATTTAAAGTATGCATTTTTAGGAGATTTATCATCAGAATTACCAGATACGCCAGAACAGAACTTTTTAGAAACTTTAAGAATGTATAAGAAAGCTTTTGGATGGACATTAACTGATATTAAAGAAACCATTTCTTCATTTTGTACGCATAGAATTTTATTGGAATATCATTGATACACCTAAAATATATAGTGTTTTTAGCCATATTTTTATACCTATTTTTGAGATATTACGCTTTAATGGAAGATATTTTTGTGTTTTTTATGCAGATACAAGTAAAAATGGAAAAAAATGCTTAAAGAAGTGAAAAAGTATCACATTTGGAGCAAAAAAGTGAAAAATTGTGCAAAAGAGTTTTGGCGCCTAAGCATCAAATCTGGCGCTTACGCGCCGATTAAACAGGAAGACCGCGCCTAAGCGTCGAGACCACACGCTTAAGCACCAGTGGCAGTACTAGACGAGTAAAATCAATTTTCACAAATTTCAAATAGGTTTTTGAGGCACCCATTGGCTTAATAGGTGGTTGTAACCAACATGGACAAAAATGATCATGAAAGGATGCATATCTTGGGCAAATACATCGAATCAAGACACATTTTGAAGAGATCCTAAGGCACCTCTTCGAAAATTAAAAAGGAAAGAAGAGAGAACTTATAAAAGAGTGCTGAAAATATTGGCAAATTTTAAAAGTTCTTCTTTAGGGAGTTAGTTCGGAGAGATTTTCAGGAACCACATTTTATTTATTTTATCCTTATTGTTATTTTGTTTTAAGTGATTGTAAAAGAGAAGAGATTCAAAGGAACTTTAAGTGTTTTGTGGAGGACATGAGATAAGTTTTTATCTTTTTGTTTTAGACTACTTTTGGTTTTAATCGAGACTTGTTGTTGGTTTGACAATGATTTCTTCTTTTAAACTAAAGTGTGGTTTTGTTTTCTCCATAGATTCTGAGTAGTTTTATTTATTTTTCTTTTTAAAATAATAAGTAATTAAGTTTTGGATGGAAGTTGTGGAGAGTATTAATCTTTAATGTTGGAAGAAGTTATGATGATTTAAATCCATGCACTTCATTTACTTCTTGATTTGGTCAATCCAGATGTTAAAATTTGTTGTAGAATATGTAAGAACCGGTCTGGTATTGTCTCAGTCAACAATTGGAAAGAATCACATGAGGTTGTATGAATGAGAATGTAGTTCATATGATTGAGTGCCAATAAATAGGAAAATATTCATTGATGGGTGTAGAGTTAGAGGACTTTAAAGTGACAGGTTAAAGCCCAAAAATTGGCTTATTGTTTTAGGTTCTGATAGGAGAATGTTAGACCCCAAGTGGAGGGAAATCGAGAGAACTCTAGAGTGAGAGCTAGTATCTTCCACGCCTAGCCGGTCTATAGAACTATTCAAACTTTAAATTAGCCAATGTTCTTTATAACATCTCTAATAGAGTTAGAGGACTTTAAAGTGACAGGTTAAAGCCCCCAAATTAGTTTATTATTTTAGGTTCTGATAGGAGAATGTTAGTTCCCAGGTGGAGGGAATTGAGAGANGACTTTAAAGTGACAGGTTAAAGCCCCCAAATTAGTTTATTATTTTAGGTTCTGATAGGAGAATGTTAGTTCCCAGGTGGAGGGAATTGAGAGAACTCTAGAGTGAGAGCTAGTATCTTCCCTGTCTAGCCGGTCTTTAGAACTATTCAAACTTTAAATTAGCCAATGTTCATTATAACATCTCTAGTAAGGGTAAAGAATATTATTGCACTTATTTGGAACAACAAAATTTGCATACTTCCACAATAGAATTCCTATAGTTATTACTGATTCATGATAAGAAGAAATATATTTTCATATTAAGTACTTTTCTTCTACAAAAACTTTAGTTATCTTTTTACTGTTTCATTAAAATATCAAAAATACCAAAAATATTATTTCGTTAAAATATCAAAAATACCAAAAATATTTAAATTTTAAATTCCTGCAAAAATCATTTTTAGTTTAGGTAATTATCTTTTTAAAAATAGAAAAACTTTCTAAAAAGTGCATATTGCATAATCTTTAATGTGGGTTCGACATTCAGATCTTAATAAAAAAGTCCTATATTACTTGATAACGATACATATACTTGCGTAGTATCCCAATATAAATATATATAAATTAAAAAAGTTAAATTCTTATTTTTTTCTTCAGGACCAAGTTTTTGGTTTTGTTGCAAAGTAAGAAAATATAAGTGAAAAATACCATTAGAACTATTACTATACTGTACATAAGCATTCAGTACGGGATCAAGTTTTTGGCACCGTTGCGAGGGAAAAAAAACTAAGTAAATTTTTACTTTTAGAAAGTCTTATTTAAACTTTAAATATTGTATCTTATTTTATATGTTTTATTTTATTTTATTTTATTTTATGTTAGTATATGTGTAGTTCAGGTTCTGAAGGACTAGTGCCCTACAATTCTGAATTAGAAAGAACTATTAAAAAAATTAGAAAGACAAAAAATAAAAAATAAAAATCTTGAAAAATCCAAAAAAATTTACAGAAATGGCAAACGAAAATGATTAAAATGCTAAATTTCATCAAGATTTGACCTTTAAGAGATTATGCCAACCTAACTATAGATGAACTTCATTGTAGTTTTCAAAAACCTACTGTAGTGGCTAATTCATTTGAGCTTAAACCTGTTATTATCCAAATGGTAACAAATAATTAGTTTGGGAGATCACTAACTGAAGATCCAAATTTACATCTTACCAATTTTCTAGAATTGTGTGCTACATTTAAATATGATTGTGTTTCAGATGATGCCATAAGGTTTAGGTTATTTTCTTTCTTACTGAGGGATGAAGCTAAGATGTGGTTGAATTTGTTAGCACCTGGATCTATCAGAACTTGGGGTGATTTAGCACAAAAATTCCTTGCTAAATATTTTCCACCATAAAAAACTACGAAGCTTAGAAATGATATTACATCTTTTAATCAGTTTGAAGGGGAATCTATTTATGAGGCATAGGAATGATTTAAAGAACTCTTAAGAAAGTGTCCACACCATGCTATACTAGATTGGTTAATAATTCAAACATTTTATAATGGATTAATTGGTTCTCTTAGATCTATTATCGATGTCATTGTTGGTGGTTCATTGATGTCAAAACCATTTCATGACGCTTATGCTTTAATTGAAGAGATGGATACCAATAATTTTTAATGGCCTTCTGAGAGGGTGAATCCAAAGAAAGTAGATAATATTCATGAAACTGATGCATTTACTATGTTAGCAAATCAAGTTGATGCAACTTCAAGAAAGTTAGACCAATTTGGAATGAATTTTTGTCAACCAATTTCCATGATTGAAGAGAATTCATTAGGCCAAATGGTAGATTCTTAAGCATCATTATAAACTTTGAATGTCATAAATAATAAGAAAAATAACACATATTTCAATTATTATAACTAGGTTGGAAGAACTATTCCAACTTTAACTGGAATAACAATTCGGGTGGTAGTAATCAGCAATGGGGGAACAACTAAGTAAACCCATTGAGAAACTGGAACAACCAAGGGAATAATAATTATAGATCTACTTATCCTCCAGAAATCAACAGTATTAAATAAGTTAAGGATAAGAAGTTGTCTATAGAAGAAGTGGGGTTACAAATGGGTAATCAGTTACAAAGTCGAGGAGCTACAATTAGAAATATTAAGAATCAAATTGGGCAAATCACAAGTTCATTAAGTAATAGATCCCAAGGAACACTTCTTAGTAATACTAAATCAAATCTAAAATACCAGAATAAAGAGCAATTTAAAGCTATACAACTTAGAAGCGGAAGAGAGTTGAAAGGTAGGGTTCAAAAAGAAATTGAAGTAGAGAGAGAAGAAATTGAAGAATAAAAAGAGGACACTCCGAAAGATTCTGAAAGGCCTATTTCTCAACCAAAAATTGATTTAGAAAAACCACCATCTCCATTTCCTCAGAGACTTCGACAACAGAAGTTGGATAAGCAATTTTTAAAATTTATGAAAATATTTAAGAAGCTTACAATCAATATTCTATTTGCTGAAGCCTTAGAATAAATGCCAAGCTATGTAAAGTTTATGAAGGATATTCTCAACAGAAAAAGGAAGTTTGAAGATAATGAGACTGTTGCACTTAGTGAGGAGTGTAGTGTTATAATTCAAAAGAAACTTATGAAAAACCTTAAAGATCCTGGTAGCTTTACAATTCCATGTGCAATAGGAGACAAATTTTATGGGAAAGCTTTATGTGATTTAGGTGCAAGCATTAACCTTATGTCATTAGCAATATTTAAAAATTTGGGATTAGAAGAAATAACCCCTACTACTGTAACTCTACAGTTAGCAGATTGTTCAATAACCTATCCTAAAGGAGTTATAGAAGATCAATTTATCATTCCTGTTGATTTCATTGTGCTAGATATGAAGGAAGATAAAGAGATACCTATCATTTTGGGGAGACCTTTTTTAGCCACAAGAAGAGCAATGATAGATGTACATAAAGGGGAGTTAACAATTTGCGTCAATGATCAAACTATTACTTTTAACGTTTCAAAATCAATGAAATACCCTACAAAAGGCAAAGATGATGAATGCTATAGAATGAATGCTATAAGATATCTGAGTGAATGCCATTTCAAGACTACTTATGAAGAAAAATATGAAGAAAAAGATTTGGAACACGAGCAAGAAGAGGAATTAGATCAATGTGTAAACCTTTTTAATGAAGATTCAAGTTATGTTCAAGAAAGTTTTGAAATTATGAACATGATAGACCAAGATAAATCATTTTGTCCATCTATTGAAAAATCTCCAGAACATGAGTTGAAATTAGTTCCTAAACATTTAAAATATTCCTTTTTAAGAGATTCCTCTACTTTACTTGTTATAATTTCCTCTAAGTTAACAAAGGAAGAAGAAGAAAAGCTGATAAAAATTATGAAAAATTTTAAGAAAGCCTTCAGATGGACAATTGCTGATATTAAAGGAATCAACCCTTCAATTTGTATGCATAGAATAAATCTGGAAGAAAACTGCAAACCTAGGGTTAATCCACAAAAAAGATTAAGTCCTGTTATGAAAGAGGTCTTTAAGAAAGAAATTTTAAAGTGGTTAGATGCTGGAATTATCTACCCTATTTCAGATAGTGTTTGGCTTAGTCCAATTCACTGTGTTCCTAAGAAAAGAGGAGTAACTGTAACTATGAATGAGCATAATGAGTTAAAACGTACTAGATAAGTTACAGGTTGACAAATAAGCATTGATTATATAAAATTAAATCTTTCCACTAGGAAAGATCATTTTCCACTACCCTTTCTAGATCAAATGCTGGATAGACTAGCTGGGTATAAATACTTTTGTTTTCTGGATGGATATACTGGTTATCACCAAATTCATATATGTCATGAGGATCAAGAGAAAACAACATTTACCAGTCATTATGGTACTTTTTCTTTAAGAAGAATGTCTTTTGGTTTATGTAATGCCCCAGCTACATTTCAAAGATGTATGATGATAATTTTTTGTGATTTAATTGAAAAAGAGATTAAAGTCTTTATGGATGACTTTTTAGTGTTTGGAACTTCATTTGACTCATGTTTATAACATTTATCTAAAGTTTTTAAGCGTTTTGAAGAAACAAATTTAGTCCTTAAGTGGAAAAAATGCCAATTTATAGTAGCTGAAGGAATTGTATTAGGTCATGAAATATCAGAAAATAGTATGGAAGTAGATCCTGATAAAATTCAAGTGATCGTTAATTTACCTTATCCAACAAATTTAAGGGAAATTAGGAGTTTTTTAGGACATGTTGGATTCTACAGGCAATATATTAAGGACTTTTCTAAGATTGCAAAGCCTTTATGTCATTTACTGGAGAAAGATGCAATTTTTAATTTTGATGAGGAATGCCTAAAAACTTTTAAATTATTAAATGAAAAATTAATCACTGCACCAATTATAATTTCACAAAATTAGGAAAAACCTTTTAAACTTATGTGTGATGCAAGTGATTATGCTATTAGAGCTTTTTTAGGACAAAGTAATGATAAAATTTTCAAAGTTTTTTACAATGCTAGTAAAACTCTTAATGAAACTCAAAATAATTATACAATAATTGAAAAAGAGTTATTAGCAATTGTATATGTCTTTGATAAATTTAGATCTTATTTGATTGGAACTCATTATATTGTGCATACTGATCATTCTACTATTAAGTACTTAATGAAAAAGAAGGATACTAAACCGAGACTTATAAGATAGATTCTTCTTTTACAAGAATTTGATTTTGAAATAGTAGATTGGAAGGGAACTGGAAATCAAATTGCTGATCATTTGTCTAGACTTGAATTAGAAAATCACTCTATTTTGAAAAAGAAATTAATAACATTTTCCAGATAAAAAATTGTTCACTGTAAATGAGTGGTGTGTTCCGTGGTATGCTGATTTTGTGAACTATATTGTTTGTGATCTTAAATCCTATGGAAATACATACCAATAAATGAGGAAATTTATTTCTGAAGCTAAGACTTATTTTTGGGATGACCCATATTTATATAAACAAGGAAATGATCTGATCATTCGAAGATGTGTATCATTAGAAGAGACTTATGAAATTATCCAAAAATGTCATAATTTTAATCTTTGGGGACATTTTGGTGCTGATAAAACATCATACAAAATTCTACAATCTAGATTTTATTGGCCTACAATTTTTAGAGATGTTAATACTTATATCAAAACTTGTGATAGATGTTAAAGAGTAGGCAATATTTCTAGAAGAAATGAGATGTCCCTCAATTATATGCTAGAAGTTGAAATATTTGACGTTTGGTGATTAGATTTCGTGGGACGATTTATACCATCTTTCGGAAATTTATATATTATGTTAGCAGTGAACTATGTATCCGAATGAATAGAAGTTGTTGCTTTACCTCAATGTGATGCTCAAAGTGCTGCAAAATTTTTGAAAACGAACATATTTTGTATATTTGGGATGTCGAGTGTTATCATTACTGATGGGAGAAGTCATTTTAGAAATGCCATTATGGAGAAGTTATTAAAGAAATATCATATAAATCATAGGATTGCTACTGCTTATCATTCTCAGACAAGGGGTTTGGCTGAATTATCCAATTGAGAAATTAAAAGAATTATGGAAAAATCTGTGAATCCAACAAAAATGGATTGGTCAGTCAAACTTGATTATGCTTTGTGGGCTTATATGACTGCATATAGAACTCCTATAAAATGTCTCCATATAGGCTAATATTTGGGAAAGCTTGTCACTTACCAGTTAAACTTGAGCATAAATTATATTGGGCTATTAAAGAGTTCAATTATAATTTAAAAGATGCTAGTGAGAAAAGATTGTTACAATTAAATGCTCTTGAAGAGATAATGAATGAATCTTATGACAGTGCTAAGATTTATAAGGAAAAGATGAAAATATGGCATGACAAAAGTTTCTTACTAAAAATTTTCAGCAAGGGCAGCAAGTTTTACTATATAACTCAAGGTTAAGATTATTTCCAGGCAAACTTAAGTTCAGGTGGATGAGCCCATTTGTTGTGATAAAAGTTTATACTTATGGAGCTGTGGATACTAAGGATCCTAATTATGATAAAATTTTTAAAGTAAATGGACATAGACTGAATCCTTATTATATAAGGGATCAATATAAATATAATGATGGAATGATGTTGGGTCAACCAGAATGAGCACTGGTTATGTTAGGCTGACGACGTAAAACCAAGCGCTTTGTGGGAGACAACCCATAGTTATCAGTGCGTTTTTACTTTGATTGTTGTTTTGAGTTTGATTAAGAAATTTGTGATAGTATTTTTGAGTTTATTATGTGCTAGTAACGATTTTTAGACTTTATTTATTGACTTAGATATGTTAGAATGAGAATTTGGACGTTAAGTTGACTGTTGCAAAAATGTGCACTGCGCTTAAGCGCGACAATTTAATCACATGTGCAAATTTCGATTTCTAGAAGGTGTAACTGAAATTTAGTTGGAATAAACATGTCTTGGAAGTTTCTAGTTGTGCCTAGAAGTTATGAGGGTAAATTAGGCCTATAAATAGAAGGGGTTTGTGAAGGAATTTCACCCCAGATTATTTTTTTCCCTAAAAGTCTAAGAAAGAGAGAGATTTAGAGAAAATATCTTCATGGGAAATAGATTTGAAGAAGAAGGAAGAAGCCATGAGAAAGAAGTTCATTAGTCAAAGTGCTTAAGATGTGTATAATAGTTTCTTAGTCGTTAGTATTGAAGGGTATTAGAAAAGATCAATAAGATGGAGAATACTATATCTATATTAGAGACTAAGGTGCTTGAATTGCATGAACATATTGGGTGGAAACTTAAGAAGAAATTTAGCCATACCAGTTATATAGAGGAAGCAGATAAGACGATGTTCCTTAAGAAAAAGTGGATCTATCGAGTTCGCGATTTTAAGGGCTAGGGAAAGTGATATTTGGAGATTTCTTGGGTGGAATCGAGTGAGATTTGCTAGATCCAAGTTCTTTGAGGTAAGAGCTTTACTTTCATGTAAACATTTTGGATTTTTACCATATATTTTAAGCACATTTGGAAGATTTTTAAAATTTACTATTCATGGTGAAAAGTGAAGAAAAATCTATGAAAATTGCTTGGGAAGTTTATTTAGTGCTTTTGGAAGTTTAGTTTAGTGATTTAAACTTGATTTTTAAAGTTATTTTTGGAATTTATCAAATTTGTAGAATGACACCAAGAATGAAAAGGAGCAGAGGAAAGAGCACATTTGATTCGAGCAAATTTTTTTAGTTCAAAAGCTCAGGATTGATATAGTGACGCTCTACAGTCATGAAAATTGATTCAGGAGCGATGTTGTAAGAGTACAGGTGGAGAAGTAGAAGACCTGATAGTCCGCCGACAGTGGGAACAGTTCTGTTGTTTCTCTGCTATCGCTGTAATTTTTGTTGTAAGGGAGTTTTATGCAAATCTTCCAGAGGCTGAGGATGATCGAGTTATGGTTTGAGAGAAGTTGGTACCTTTTACTCCAAAGGTAATCAATTTATTTTACCATTTATCACCAGAGACTTTATGTTTTTATGCGAATTATAGTCCCACAAAAGCGGAGTTAGATGAGATTATTTCATACTTGACTATTGGGAGAGGACTTTGGAAGATTACTAATGAGAGGAGAGTAAATTTCCCAACTTCAAAGTTATGTGTACCTTCAAACGCCTGACATTATTTCATTTCTACTCGTCTGCTTCCTACAAATCATATCAGTGAAGTGCCTAGAGAGAGAGAAACATTAAATTATTGTATTCAGGAGGGAAAGCCCATCAACATAGGGGCTTTGATCTATCAGACTATCATCAGTTCTGCTACAACTACAACTACTGCAGGTATGGGATTTGCTTCCTTGATATTTTTTTTTGTGCGAGCAGGCTGGGGTTAAGTATGATAGTTGGGAGGAACTTATGTTTCCTCTAAAGCCCATCATGAAGGTGAATGTGAAGACTTATTATGAGAATTCGATTTTTGGCTGGAGAGGAGGATTTTCTAGGAGCTATGGATTAGAGATGTCTGTTGCATCTACCTCTGCTGCATCTTCATCTAGACCATCCACTTCACGTGCTTCTACATCTAGAGGTGATTCTACTAAGACTCAGGATGAGTTATTGCAGAAGATGATGGATTATATCAATTTTACCGCTGATAAGGTACAAAATTTAGAGTGTTTTGCAGATCATACTAATAGTTATAATAGAAGAAAGAGTGATTGTGAAGAGAAATTTCACTCATCTTTGGAGAGCCTGATTAGAGGTGAACCAGGAGTGCACTTTCCTCCATATCGTCAATATCCTGATTATGACCCTGCAGAAAAATGGTGCAGCGGTGATTCTGGGGATGAAGAGTAGAGCTGAGAGATTAATTTTATGATTGTAATATGATATGAACTATGTGGTCTGAGCTTGCTACATTTGCATCTTTGTGTTTTTGTGGACTATGTTGTGTTTTGGACTTTTATGTTTTATTATTATTATGACGTTTGTGGCAGTTAATATTTTATTTTTAAATTTTAGGGTAGTAATTGTTGTTTTGTGTTTAGTACTGTGATTTAGTTAGTTTA
>NEWO01000384.1:538036-549932 GCA_003013225.1 Phalaenopsis aphrodite
AGTTAGTTAGAGGTTAACGTAAAGCGCTACATAGCTGATTTCCACAAAAAAATGAAATCTGGAAAAATTTTACGTCAGCGCATGAGGCCCCAAATTCCTAAAAATGCCCGCCTAAATGTGTTAATCTGTAGGGTAAAATATGAAAAACAATATAGTTAACTACATCAATGTACCACGGAACATGCTGATACACCTAAAATATATAACATTAATCTATACATTTTTATACCTTTTTTTAGGATATTGTGCTTAAATAGAAGATATTTGTGTGTTTTTCTTTCAGGTATAGTTAAATGGATGCAAAATGGTGAAAGGAGTGAAAAAATGATCAAATTTGGAGCAAAAATGAAGTAGGCGTGCAAAAGAAATAAGACGCCTAAGTGCCTAGGACTGACACTTAAGTCCTAAGAGAATAGAGAAGGTCATGCCTAAGCACCGAGGACCTCTCGTTTACGTGTCAGAGGTTGTTAATTGATGATTCAATGAATTTGGATAAATTTTTGAAGGGCTGTTTGAATCAAATCTTGGCGAAAACCTGGATCATGGTTAATGGGCATGAAACTACATTCAAATGACTATTGAAAGGAGGCAAATCTTGGAAGGTTCAGTGAATGTGGTCACATTTTTGAAGAGACACTAAGGCACTTTGTAGAAAATTATAAAAGAAGGACTTGAATTGAAGAGAAGAGGCAGCCGCCCCACTCTCTTTGAGACTTCTTTCTACTGTCCCTCTCATAGAATAATTAAGATACACATAAAGAGAAGAAAGGGAGGAGTTGTAATTGTGCTAGTAGACAGTATTGTAAGAGAAAGGAAGATATTTAAAGGAACTTCAAGAGTTTGGTGTAGAGTAACTTGAGATAAATTTTTATCTTTGTGACTAAATTTCATTTTAATTTAGACTTCTTGTGTGTTTACATGATTTTTACTTTTAAAATTAAGTGTTATTGTGTTTTCTCCATAAATTTTGAGTAGTTTTCTTTATCTTTTTCTTAAAATGGTATGTAATTAAAGGTTTGATGGAAGTTATGAGAAGTATTGATCTTTAATGCCAGAATAAGTTGTGCTGATTTAATCATTATACTTTGTTTACTTCTTGATTTGGCCAATTAAGATTTTAATATTTGTTATGAGAAAATGTAAGATCTGGGATGATATTATCTCAGTTAACTAATGATATGAATCACATGAGATTGTATGGATCAGAAGGTAATTCATGTGTTTGAGTGCAAATAAATAGGGAAATAAACTTTGAAGGGTGTAGCGGTAGAGTACTTAGAGTGACAGGCTAAAGCCCCCAAATTAGCTTATTATTTTAGGTCTTGATAAGAGATTTTAGCCCCCAAGTGGAGGGAGAAGAGGAAACTCTAGAGTAAAAGCTAGTATCTTCCCAACCTAGCCCGTCTTCAGGACTATTCAAACTTTAAATTAGCCAATATTCTTTATAGCATATCTAGTAAGGGTAAAGAATAATATTGATTCTATTTGACACAACACAATTTAATACTTTCACAATAGAATTCATATGCTTGTTACTGATTCATGATAAGGAAAAAAATATTTTACTTTTATTGCTTTCATCTTACAAAAATTAAGTTAAATTTAGTTAGTTGTTTACTTTATTTTCAATTATCAAGAATTACAAAAAAGAAACAAACTTTCATTCCTATTATAACATCTATATTTTGAGTAAGAACATTTTCTAAAATAGAGATTGTTTTCTAATTTCACTTAAAAGATTGAAATTCTTCCTGTGGGTTCGATATTCTGGGCTTAATCAAAAAGTTATATATTACTTGATAACGATACAAATACTTACGCAGTATCCCAATATTTAAATATAATAGTTACACTCTTAATTGCTTCTGAGTCAATTTTTTTGCACCATTGTAAAGAAAGAAATATAAATAATGAAAAGTTAGAATATAACCACACAAACTTTGTATTACTATCATAAAAGTTGGGATCACATGCCACTCGGTAATAGCATATAATTGTTGATTAGGAAAGTTTTTACCTATTTCAACATCAAAATCACTATAATTTTTTTGTTCAAGCCTTAACAAATGACTAACAATTTGATTATGAATACCCTTTCTATTCATCACTTCAAAGTAAAAATCCTACATCAGCAGGACCCATATGATTAACCTTGGTTTTGCATCATTCTTCAACATCAAATATTTTTTAGTAGACTGATCAGTATGCACAATACATTTAACTTTAATTAGATAAGATATAAATTTATCAAATGCATATACTATTGCTAATAATTTCTTCTTACTATTAGTATAGTTTATTTGAGCTTCATTAAGAGTTTTACTGGGATAGTATATAACTTTAAAAATTTTACATATCGCCTCAATAGCATAATCAATCGCATCACATATTAACTCAAATGGTTTTTTCCAATCAGGTGAAACAATAATAGGTGCAATGATTAACCTTTCCTTTAATAAATTGAAAGAATTTAGGAATTCCTTGTTAAAATCAAATATTACATTTTTTTTCAAAAGATGACACAGAGGCTTGACAATTTTTGGAAAGTCTTTAATATAACGCCTATAAAAACCAACATGTCCTAGAATAATCAAACTCCTTTCACTATGATAGAAGGAGGACGTTCAACTATAACTTGTATTTTACTAGATCTCCTTCCATGTCATTTTTAGAAAATTTATGCCCTAAAATGATTCCTCCTACAACCTTAAATTGACATTTTTTCCTATTTAGAATTAAAGTTGTTTCTTTACAACATTTAATAACTCTTGTTAAATGTTCAAAAAATGAATTAGAGGAGGTTCCAAAAACTAAGAAGTCATCCATGAAAACTTCAATTCCTTTCTCAAGTAGATTGCAGAAAATGGACATCCTGGACCTTTGAAAAGTTGTAGGGGCATTATATAAACCAAAAAGCATCCTTCTAAAAGCAAAAGTCCTGTAAGAACTTGTTCTCTTGATCCTCAGGAGCTATGGCTATTTGGTGGAATCCAAAATATCCATCAAAAAAAGAAAAATATCAATGCTCAGCTAGCCTATCCAATAATTGATCAAAAAAGGTAAAGAAAAGTGATCTTTCCTTATGATGATATTTAATTTTCTATAATCAATAAAAATTCACCACTCAGAGACTTGTCTTGTTCCAATTAATTCATTCTATTTAATTAAAAATATCATCACTCCCCTTTATATGAAAACACAGTGAATTGGACTAAACCAAGCACGATCAGAAATATGATAAATAATTCCAGCATCCAACCACTTTAAAATTTTCTTTTTAACAAAAGCTTTCATCATATGATTCAATCTCCTCTGAGGATCTGCCTTTGGTTTATGAGTATATTCCATTAAAATTCTATGCATACAAATTAAAGGGCTAATACCTTTAATATCTCAAAACTTTCTTGAATATAATTTGAATCCTCAATGATTACCTCAATTTATTTTTTCTTGAAAATTATTCTCATTCTCATCCTCCAGTTCTTGTTGTTTTGTTTTAACATCATAGCTTTCTTGGAATTGATTTTCAATTAAATAATCAATACTGCCCATTCTATAACATTCATCATCATTTTCTTTTATTGGATACTTCATTGACTTTAATACATTAAAAGTAACTTCCCGATCATTAGCTCTTATGGTTAACTCACATTTTTACATCTATCATAGCTCCTCCAGTGGTAAGGAAAGGTCTCCTTAAAATGATTGGTATTTATTTTTCTTCCTCCATATTTAAGAAAATTAAATCCACAAGAAATTTAAATTTATCAACCTTCACTAGTACATCTTCTATAACCCCTTTAGGATAAGTAATTGATCCATCAAATAGCTACACAGTTATAGTAGTGGGTGAAATCTCTTCTATGCCTAACCTTCTGAATATCAATAATGGCATGAGGTTAATGCTAGTTCCTAAATCACATAAAACTTTTTCACAGAATCTTTCTCCTATTGTACATGGAATAGTAAAGCTGTTAGGATCTTTAAGTTTTTGAGGAAGCTTTTTCTAAATTATTGCACTGCATTCTTCATTTAGTGCAATGGTTTCATGATCTCCAAACTTTCTCTTCTTATTTAAAATTTCTTTCATAAACTTGACATTACTAGGCATTTACTCCAACACTTCAACAAAAGAAATGTTAATTGTTAGCTTTTTAAATATCTCCAAAAACTTAGAAAATTGTTGATCAAGCTTCTGTGTCTAAGTATCTGAGGAAATGGCAGTGGTGGTCTTTCTACATTGATCTTAGTTGGAGAGGTAGGTTTTTCTATATCTTTAGGAATCTTTTTTTCATGTTTTTCAATTTCTTTAGTTTTCCTCTCAACTTTAATCTCTTTTTGCACTTTAGTCTCCAACTCTCTACCACTTCTCAACTTGACTGCCTTAACTTCTTCTTTGATTTTATCATTAGAATTAACTTCAGTGTTATTATGAAGTGTCCCTTGGGGCCTATTACTGAGTGAGTTAGCAATTTGTCCCAGTTGATTATCAATATTTCTTATTGCAACACTTTGACTTTGAAATTGATTCCCCATATGTAACACCACTTCTTCTATAGACAATTTCTTCTCCTTAATTTGTTATTTATTGGTAAAGCTAGGAAGATAAGAAGTTTAATATTTAGTATTACCCTATTTTTCCCGTTTCCCAATGGGTTTTCTTAATGGTTCCTTCATTGCTTATTTCCACTGCCTGAATTATTATTCCAGTTAAATTTAGGGTGGTTCTCTCAACTTAGGTTATAATAGCTAGAATATGGGTTATTAGTTCTATTGTTAATTACATTTAAAATCTCAAATGATGGTTGAGAAGCAATCAATTATCCCATTGAATTTTTCTTAATCACATGAAGTTTTTGAGAAAATTTCATTATAAATTGATCTAACTTCCTAAATATTGCAATAACTTGAGATGCCAAAATTGAGATTACATCATTTTTATGAACATTGGATACTTTCTTAGGATTTACCCTTTCAGAAGGCCATTAAAACTTGTTAGCAACCATCTTTTATAATAATTCATAAGCTTTATCAAATGGTTTTAATATTAATGAGCGTCCAGCAGCAGCACCAATAATAGATATAAGGCCTACTAACCCATTATAAAATATTTGAATAATTAACCAATCTAGAAAAGCATGATGTGGACACTTCCTAAGAATTTTTTTAAATAATTCCCAAGTGTCATGTATTGAATCACCTTCATACTGAGTAAAATAGTTAACATCATTTCTAAGCTTAGTAGTTTTTTAAGGCAAAAAATACTTAGCCAGGAATTTCTTTGCTCAATCTTCTTAAGTTCTGATAGATCCAGGTGCTAATGAATTTAACAACATCTTAGCTTTATCCCTTAGGGAAAAAGAAAAAAGTCTAAGTTTAACAGTGTCGTTTGATACGTCATCATACTTAAATGTTGCACACAGTTCTAAAAAACTAGCAAGGTGTAAGTTTGGATCTTCATATGGTGTTTACCCAAACTAATTATTTTGTACTATTTGGATAATAATAGTTTTAGTTCAAATGAGTTAGCCGCTACACAGGGGTTTTTATGATCAATTAAATTTCATCTGTTGTATGGTTTGCATAGTCCCTTAAAGGCCTTTGTACATGATGTTCATTTGCAACAATTTGATTATCAATGTTATTATATGATGTGTTCACCATTTCATAGAAATTATGAAGTTCTTTTCATTTTCTAATTTTTTTTTGTTTCATTACAACTCAAAATTGTAAGGTACTAAACCTTTAGATCTTGAACTATGCATGCAAAAGTGAAAGTTAAAAATTAAAATAAAAAAAACACTCAAAAATAAAAAATTTTAGTTTTTAATTTTTCTATTTGTTTATTTATTTGTGTTTTTTTAATTTTTTTAAATTTTATATAATTTAAAGTAATAAACAAGTACTTATAAAAACATTCACTATAATTCTCCTAAAATAAGTCTACAGTTCAAATAAAATTTCTAATTCAAAACGTTCTGTTTGTTTCCTTCCTTCCTTGACAATGAGACAAAAAACTTGACCTGACCCGCAATTACGTAGTTATTTAATTTACAAAAGATGACCAAAAACTTGACCCAATATATTTAGCAACTTGTGTGTATAATAGCTATGTTATAAAACTTAGATTTTAATGAATAGTTTGTGCCTTAGGGTTACTATGCAAGTAACGTGTTGTTTCAAGTAATATAAGATTTTCTATTAAACCTAAGCATAGATCCCACAGAGGTGAAAATCTTTTTATCTAAAATTCTTTCCCTAATTCCTTATGTGATCAATATTTCATACTAAAAAACCCGATATTACTGATACAATACGTATACTTGCATGAGACTTAAGAGTGCTAGAGCACCCAATCAGGGGTATCAAGCTTTTGGCCCCCGTTACTAGAGAGTTACATTGTAGTTAACTAAGGAAAATTTTATTTGAATCAATTAGAATTAGACTTCAAAATTTGTATTATAGTTTTATTGTGTAAGTGTTTGTTTATTTGAAAAAAAGAAATTTTTTAAAGTTATTTTTGTGTGTTTGTGCTAAACTTACTAGTTAAGTCGTTAGTTAGTGAATGCGTAGTGCAGGACCTGTAAAACTTGAACCCTACAATTTAAAACTAGAGAGAACTATTGAGAAAACTAGAAAATAGAAAAAACTTCACAAACTTATAAAATAAATGGTGAACATTCGACAAAATAATTTAGAAAACCAAATACTAGTGATCGTCATAATGCACATAGACCATTGAGGGATTATGCTATTCCTATGACAGATGAAATTCACTTAAGTATTCAAACTCCTACCATAAAAGCTAACACATTTGAATTAAAGCCTTCTATTATCCAAATGGTATAGAATAACCAATTTAGGGGAACCATATATGAGGATCCAAATTTACACTTAGCAAGTTTTCTAAAACTTTGCGCTATGTTTCATTATAATGGCATGTCAAATGACATTGTTAGACATAGAATTTTTTCCTTTTCCTTGAGGGATAAGGATAAAATGTGGTTGAACTCGTTAGCACATGGATCAATTAGGACTTGGGGTGACTTAGCCTAAAAATTCCTAGCTAAGTATTTCTCACCCTTAAAAACTACTAACCTTGGGAACAATATTACTTCATTTTGCCAGTTATAAGGTGAGTCAATTTATGAGGCATGTGACAGATTTAAGGAAATTCTAAGAAAGTGTCCACATCATGTTCTGCCTGATTGATTAATTATTCAAGCTTTTATAATAGTTTAGTAGGATCTCTTGGATCTATTTTTCTTATTTCCATGAGTGGTTCACTCATGTTCAAGCCATTTTATGAGGCTTATTATTTGATTGAGGATATGACCACTAACAATTTCGAATGACCCTCTGAAAGAGCAAACCCTAAAACGTTAGCTAATTTTGCATGATACAGATGTGCTGTCAATTCTAACTTCTCAGGTAGTAGTAACATCAAGAAAGCTAGATCAATTTGGAATGAGCCAATCTCAAGTACTTCCAGTAATTGAGAAAAAAAAACATTTAGAAAAATGGTTAATGCTAATACTTCATTATTTGAGACCTTAAATGCAATTAACAATAGACTTAACAACCCTTATTCTAATTTATATAACCCAGGTTGGAAGTACCATCCTAACTTTAATTAGAATAGCAATTCTGGTGGGGGAAACTAAAAATGGGGAAATATCCAGACAAACACTTCAGGAATATGGAGTAATCGATGCAATACCAACTATAAAACTTCTTATCCTTCGAGGTTTAACTCTAACCCACAATCTAAGGAGAATAAGTTGCCTTAGGAGGGGGTTATTTTGTAGATGGGGAATCAACTACAAAGTCAAAGTGTGACAATAAGGAACATGAAGAACCAGTTGGAACTGATTGCTAACTCCCTTAGAAATTGAACCTAAGGAACTCTTCCTAGTAACACTGAGATTAATCCTAAAGAGAAGAATAGTAAGCTTATAAAAGCTGTCCAATTAATGGAAGAGAGTTGAAGGATGTATTTCAAAAAGAGATTGATGTTGAAAAAGAGGCTGTATAAACTAACAAAATTTTGGAGAAAATCTATAAAAACTTAGAAAAATTGTCTCTTAAACTAAGATTAACTTAGAAAAACCACCATCTTCATTTCCTTAAAGACCCAAACTACAGAAGTTGTATCAGCAATTTTCAAAATTTCTAAAAGTATTTAAGAAGCTAACTATTAATATTCCTTTTTTTTGAAATTCTATAGCAAAATTCCAGTTATGTAAAGTTCATGAAAGATGTTCTTAACAAGAAGAAAAGGTTTGGAGAATATGAGACAGTTGCACTCAGTGAAAGTGGAACGCTATTATTCAGAAGAAACTTCCTCAGAAAGTTAAGGTTCTAGGGAGTGTTATTATTCCTTGTGTAATAGGAGAAATATTTTATTGAAAAGCTTTAAGTAGTAAGTATTAACCTTATGACATTATCTATGTTCAGAAGGTTAGGATCAAGTGAAGTGTCTCCTACTATTGTAACCCTTCAACTAGCTGATCGTTTGATTACTTATCCAAAAGAGGTATAGAAGTTGTTTTAGTCATGATGGATAAATTCATCTTCTCAGTCAATTTCATTGCAATGGATATGAAGGAAGATAAAGAAATTTCATTCATTTTAGGTAAAACTTTCTTAGCCACTAGTCGAGTGATGATATATGTCCAAAAAGATGAATTAACTATGAGACTGATGGATTCAGAAGTTACATTTTATGTCTTGAAATCTATGAAATATTCTTCCAAATGAAATGATGATGTGTATGTTTGGATGGACTTAATTGATTATTTGTGTAGTAGTAATTTCCAAGAAATTTATGAAGATAAATTAGTAGAGCCAGATTTGGATGATGAGAATGACACAGAATTTCAGGATGAATCAGACTTATTAATTACCGAAGACTCAAAATTTTTTTAGGAGAGGTTTGAGATTGTAGATATGACAAAAACTAGTAAACCTCTTATTTCTTCTATTGAGAAACCCCCTGAACTTAAGATGATGGTGCTTCCCACATACTTAAAGTATGCTTACTTAGGGAAGTCATCTACATTACCAATTATCATATCCTCGGAATTGTCTCATTTGTAAAAGGATAAATTAATGAATATTCTAAAGAATTATAAGAAAGCTTACGCATGGACCATAATAGATATAAATGGGACTAGTCCCTCTATTTATATGCATAAGATCTTGATGGAAGATGATCATAGGCGTCAGATAGATCCACAAAAGAGATTAAATTCAATTATGAAAGAAGTTGTTAAAAAGGAAATATTGAAATGGCTCAATGCAGGTATTATCTATACTATATAAAATAGTTTTTGGGTAAGCCCTATTCACTTTGTTCCTAAGAAAAGGGGAGTGGCAATATCTATAAATGAATAGGATGAACTAATTTCAACAAGACCTGTCATTAGGTGGCAAATATGTATAAACTATAGAAAATTAAATTTTGCCACTAGGAAAGATCACTTTCTCTTACCCTTTCTGGATCACATATTAAATAGGCTAGGTGGTCATCATATTTTTCCTTTCAAGATGAATATTCTAGGTATCACCAAATCCATATAGCTCTTTTAAATCAAGAATAGATAACTTTTACAACTCCTTATGGTACTTTTACTTTTCGAAGAATGCCTTTTGGGTTGTGTAACACATCTATTACTTTTCAAAGGTGTATGATGTCTATTTATTGTGACCTGATTGAGAAATAAATTGAGTGTTTATGGATGATTTTTCAGTGTTTAGAACATCGTTTGTCTATTATTTATACAATTTAGCGAAAGTGTTAAAACACTACAAAATAACAAATTGGTTCTCAATTCGAAGAAGTGACAATTTATGCATTCGGGAGGAATCGTATTAGGACATAAAATATTTACAAAAGGCATGGAAGTATACCCAACAAAAATTTAAGTGATTGAAAAACTAGCTCCTTCTATTATTGTGTCGGGAGTTAGAAGTTTTTTGGGAGATGCTAGATTCTATAGATGATATATAAAGTTTTCTCCAAAATTGCCAACCTCCATGTCATCTCTTAAAAAAGGATGTCCTATTTAATTTTAACAATGAATGCTTAAATGCCTACAGTATTCTTAAAGAGAAATTAGTCACTACTCCTATTATTGTTTCATCTGATTGGGGTAAACCATTTAGGCTAATGTGTGATGCTAGTGACTTAGCTTTTAGGGTAGATTTAGGAAAAATACATGATAAAATGTTTAAGGATATATACTATGCCAATAAAACCCTTAATGAAGCTCAAATTAATTACACTACTATTGAGGAGTTGTTGGTCATAGTATATGCTTTAGATAAATTTAGACCATTTTTTATTGGAACAAAATGTATTGTTCGCACTAACCATTATGATATCTGATGTTTAAAAATGATGTCAAACTGAGATTGATTAGACGGGACATTTCAGTACAAATATTTAACTTTGATGTAGTGGATAGGAAGGGTTGTAATAATCAAATAGCAGACCATTTATCAAGTCTTGATCAGGGAGATCAATATTCTTATCAAGGTAAAATAAATGAGAATTTTCTTCATAAGCAACTGTTTGTTATTACTGAGTGACACATTTCCTGGTATGCCGACATAGTAATTTTTATTGTTAGTGATATTATGCCCTATTACATAACATATCATTAATGGAAGAAATTCATACTTGACGTCAGAAATTACTTCTGGGATATATTCTTATAAAAAATGCAAGGATTAAGTAATTAGAAGATGTGTACCCTCACATCAAACCCTGAAAATTATTTAGAAATGCCATAATTTTGAATTTGGTGGACATTTTAGAGTTGATAAGACTGCTTAAAAGATTTTGCAATCTGAATTTTATTGAGCTACGTTATTTAGAGATGTGATTTTATATATAAAAACATGTGATAGATGTCATAACTAGACAATATTCCTAAGCGAGATGAAATGCCCTTAAATTTTACTTTAGAGATTGAGATTTTTTATGTTTGGGGTTTAGATTTTATGGGTCCCTTTATACTATTATTGGGGAATTCATATATTCTAATAGTTGTGGACTATGTCTTAAAATGAATTGAAACAGTAACTCTTCCTAATTGTGATGCTCAAAGTGTAGCTAAATTCTTAAACAAAAATATCTCTAATAGATTTGACATGCTTACAGTGATCAATAGTGATGAGGAAAGCCACTTTAGAAATAAAAAATTGAGACATTAATTACTAAGTATGGAATTAAATAAAATATAACCATAACTTATCATCCACAATCGAGTGGTTTAGCAGAAGTATCTAATAAGGAAATCAAAAAGATTTTATAAAAAATTGTCAATTCTAGTAGGATGGATTAGTCTATGAGATTAGATGAAGAATTATGGGCTTATAAGACTGCTTGCAAAAATCATATAGGAATGTCTCCATGTAGGCTCATATTTGGCAAAGCTTGTCACTTACTAGTG
Organism: Phalaenopsis aphrodite; assembly: GCA_003013225.1. NCBI lineage: Eukaryota > Viridiplantae > Streptophyta > Magnoliopsida > Asparagales > Orchidaceae > Phalaenopsis > Phalaenopsis aphrodite. The sequence continues at coordinate 549,496 of NEWO01000384.1, forward strand.
AAATTAGAACAAAAAGCTTATTGGGGCTTTCAAGGAATTCAATTATAATATGAAGGAAGCTGGTGTTAAAAGATTATTACAGTTAAATGAACTCAAGGAAATTAGACAAGATAATTAAGAAAATGCAAGAATTTATAAGGATAAAATAAAAAATGGCATGATCGAAAGATTCTTAGGAATAATTTTGAGCCTAGAAAGAAGGTTTTACTATAAAATATATGATTGAAATTATTTCTTAGAAAACTTAAGTTCAGGTGGGCATGACCATTTACTGTAGGTAAAGTTTATCCTTAATGTGCTATAAATATTAAAGATTCTTAGTGGTAGGGTATTCAAAGTGAACGGACAAAGAGTTAAAGCCTACTTTATTGCTGAAATACCTATAGTTAATGAGGTCATAATGTTGGGTCAACCTGAGTAAATATTCAAATTGTCGG
>NEWO01000384.1:609127-623527 GCA_003013225.1 Phalaenopsis aphrodite
TTTAATTAGCTCCCACATTTTCGTCCAACTCCATAATCCATACACACATGCATCTACGCACACGCAAGCAATGCATAATACGAAATGCTCCCAATCACAACTAAACATTCCCTGGGGGTAAATTCAAATCAGAACCTAATAGATGATTTTGACATTGTGAAGCTGGTTAGAAAATCTTAATAAAACCACGATTTGCCAATACAAATCAAGACTTCAAACATTTATTTATGTACACTATAAATAAGGATATTATATTTTTTCATGTAATTTGAAGCAAAATTAATTCAATGTAAGACTTGGTGGCAACAATGGGGACACCAAATAGTATTAGGTGGTGGGCAGCCGGCTAAAGCAATCAGGAGTTGCAGCAAATGCTGGCGCAGGCAGCAGACGTCGGGCAATGGCTGGCTGCGATGGCAGCTACAATGGGTGGTTGGCTGTAACAGAAGTGGTGGTAATCACGGGTCAGGCGAAGCTTTGAATTTTCAATGACTTTGGAATTCGGTTGGCAAATCAAAAATAGTGAAAAGGCAAGGAAGTTTAAATAGCTCAAACAATTACCCTGCATTTGCTTTTTATTCAACCCACCACAAATAAATTCAAATTCCCCTGCATTTAGTTTACTTGACACTAAGACTGCTTCAAGATTAACAGCCCACAAAAAAATAAAATAAAAGAGAAATAAATGATTTAATCATAACCATTTTAATTGATCATTAAAATACCACTATCAACAAAATTGTGCAAGCATAGGCTGTCAGGTAAAAGTATATATCCTATTAACAGCGTTTCTATCTCCTGTCTGACGCAGCCAGGCAAAATTATATGTGTGTGTGTGTGCCGCATACCATGACTTGATGGTTGGCATCTGCAAGTCAGTTGTAAGTCCCTTGAGGTTGGGGGTTCGAATCCCCCTCTGGCACTGGCTTTAGGGAGGTTAGTACTCGAAGAGTTAAGCGCATTTAGGGTGGCTGGGAGCTCGTATAATAGCCTTTGTCATTCCTATATATATATATATATATATATATATATATATATATATACATATACATATATAGATAGATAGATAGAGAGAGAGAGAGAGAGAGAGAGAGAGAGAGAGAGAGAACTTATACATCTGACACATGATACAAATATTCCAGTTGTTTGAACCATTTAGAATTCGGTTCACCGTTCGATCAGTTTATCTAAAGAGCCAATCCTTTCAACTGAATGTAGAAAGAAATCATTGCGCCCCTCCTTACAAAGTGTGCACCCAAACCTGCTGCCACCCTTTAGGTTACATAGTAAACTCAGCAATACAATGTAATTTGTATCATCCAGGTTGCTTCCAAAATAGTGCATATGGATAATAAAATTGAAGATTACATGAATACGTTGGAAGTTTAATGGATTGACTTGAAATCTATAATATTTAAAAGGATTTTGGCAAGGATAAGTCACCAACTAATGCATCCAAATTAATAGATACGGATATGAATTTGTATCATATTCAAATCAACAAGACTTCGAGTTGGAATCTGGTTAGATTGACATTAAGAAATTAACATTAAGATTAAAAATAGATTGCACTAAAATGAAAATAAGTAAGAGAACTTGTTATCAGAAGCAAATTTAAGGCAATGAACAAGGGAGAGCAACCCTTTGCAATGGCCAATGAAGCAGAAGTTGCTGGAGTTTAAAAAATAAAATAGAATCCCATGATGCCACCATTGTAATGAACTAAAAGCTCAAGGTATCTAAAAATCAGAAGCTGCAAAGAGAATCCCCCCTTGAGTGAGTTCTACACACCTTGGGATCTAAACTCTTTTAGAAGAAGCCAATTTGAAGGATGAGAGGCATGCAAGCCTATGGATGAATGATCATAATTTCTTCTAGTAGACAAATAAGTAATTTATTTTATCAGATGCACCATATATAGCAACAAAACTCTCTACACAATTTCAAGAGCACCGCACCTTTTTTTTTTTGGTTGCTAACATTATTTTCAACAAAAAGAAGCGTTACCCGTGATTAAATTTGGAGCCGTTAGGGATATATATATATATATATATATATATATATATATATATATATATATATATATATATATATATATATATATATATATATATATATATATATATATATATATATATATATATATATATATATATATATATATATATATATATATATATATATATATATATATATATATATATTGCTTTTATTTTGTTTTATTTACACTTTAATGCCAGCACTTATGCTTAACATTATCATATATATGATGATGATGCTGTTGTTAATACTGCTGCTATTGATGATGATGCTGCTGCTATTAATACAACTGCTATTAATGATGATAATGATGCTGATGCTGTTACTGATAGGAGCAAGAGCTATCAACAAATTTTATGGGAAAGATGTATCCTGTAGTTGGACCACTAGGGCATCCAAGCGGAAAATATGATTATCTAGTGGAATATTCCATAAAGATTGATGATACACCATTCACTGCTACCGGATGGGGTGATGAAAATGATGAAGATAATTAGCCACAACATAATAAAGTTGATGACTCCGATGAATTCTTTTCAATTCTAAACGGGAATATTAGCACTGAAAATTCTGAAACTGAAAAGGACTTGATATCCTTTGATGATCACAATTTCCCACAAAACCTCTACACCCTCCAAAAATATATTTCACATTGTGAAAGTCCTCCACCTGAACCAGAGCTAATACCATTAACTCCACATACCAATACAATCCCTACTAATCCCAACACCTCACCAGAAACACCACGGCCAGAAATTGCTTATCCTAATATTGAAAGCCAGTTGAATGATTTTGAATACCCTGTTTTAAGAAGAATGGTGAATAAAACTGATAAAGCCTATGCTTCCATATCTTCTTCCCCTTATTTACCCCCTAACGAACCTACTATGGGACTAGTTGCATACCCCCCTGCAACAACCAGTCGCCCGCATGAACCATCAACCTCATTGTCATACAATAACTATAGGGCGAAATCTTCTGATTTTAGAAGAACTTATTGCCAAAACATGTGGAGTCTACCTTCTGCAAACAGTACACAAGGAGTCCTACTTGTTCTTCCTGAAGATTTCTCGTTATATGACGATGTAATTTCAAGATGGGAATCAATCACGTTGAATTTGCTGAATGAAAAACAATTTGCTGATAACAGATCTAAGGTATTGTACATTGAAAATCTTCTTGGCGAAGTTGAAAAGAAGATTTGGATACAATGGAGGATGGCATACGAAAGAGAATATGAGGCGTTGATTGATGTTGCTGATGATCCTCAAAATATACTTTCTCACATACGTCATGTTATATTACTTGAAGATCTGTTCCAGTGATCAACGGAGGAGCAAAATAGAGAATATCTAAATCTTGAAAGACTGGTATGTTCTGAAATTAAAAATATGTACGAATACATGAATGATTACAAAACATTTACTGCAAAATCCGGGAGAATGTACATAAGCGAAGAGTTATCATCCAAATTCTTTAAAAAAATGCCTCAAGTAATTGGTGATGAAATTCAAAAGGCTTTCAAGGAAAAGCATCCCGGAAACTCTATTGGAGTAATGCCCAGGATACGTTTTACGTATCTATACTTATCTGATCTATGTAAAAGGGCCGCAATTCAAAAGGGCATCAAAGACTTATCCATCTGCAAAAAGATTCCAATTCCTGGATATTACAATAACCACAAGAGATACGGATTGCGAAAGGCTAAGAGCTACAAGGACAAGCCTCATGACTCACATGTTCGGGTTGGGAAAAATAAAAACAAATCAAAATCTTTCAAATGTAGATGTTACATTTGTGGAGAAGAAGACCATTTTGCTCGAGAATGTAAAAGTGAAACAGAAAATATTGCAAGAGCGGCTATTGTTAGCAATTTGGATCTACCAGACAATTATGATGTTCTATCAGTAGGTTTCGATGAAGATTCATCTGATGCTATTTGTTCTATCTCTGAAGGGGAAGGTAGTGTCAATACCATCCTGCATATAAAATCTGCCCTAGAAAACTGCCTAGATGAAGAGATAATATACATATTGAAGGAAAATTTCGGATGGAGATATAAAGTTAAAATTTCTGAAGAACAGGAGAAATGCAATCATCAATGGGAATTCAATAAACCCATGGTCGGCCATCATTTCAGATACACATATTGCTCTATTACAACCAACATGAACATGAGGATCCACTGTGCCATTTGCAAAATGACTGCATGTCCGCACTGCTCTAAATTTTATCTTGAAATTGAAATTAAAAAGGAGCTCACATTGTTGCAATTTCAGTCAAAAGACTCTTTGATCCATGAACTTATTAAATATGTTGATCATTTGAATGAGGAAAATAGGAGATTAAAAGAAAAAATTCAATCGGAAGAAGAAAAGCAGCTACACGAATACTTCAAGGAACTTTCTCTGCATGATAAAGGCAAAGCTATAATTGAAGAAAATGAAGAAGATTTAACTCAATCCATTGAGGAAGCCAGTGGAGTTAAAGTTCTATGTGAAGCAGTCAAAGAACAAGCCCAAAGAAATCCAAGAAGAATAATGAATCGGCTTTACAATGTAACTGTTACCTTTGAAGTTCCAGGTATTGAAAGATTTCATCTTAAAGCTATTATTGATACCGGTGCAACAATTTGTTGTGCTAATATTAATAATATCCCAATGGAGTCAATTGAGAAATTAAATTATCAAGTCAAGTTCAGCGGAGTTAATTCAACCACTGAAGGTGGAAAGAAGATTAAAGATGAAAAAATGTATATTGGAGAACATAGTTTCAGAATTTCATTAATCTTCATTATGGACATTGATGTAGTTGACGTGATACAAATGTTAATCGGATGTAACTTCATAAGAAGCTTGCACGGAGGAATGCGCGTGGAAGGAAATACTGTTACTTTTTATAAAGAAATCACACACGTCCCGACAACTCTAGATGTAGAAGTTGAAGCAAAACAGATCCAGGAGCTCGAAATGAATTACAGTTTCTTTCTGGAACTACAGCCTCCTGAGTTTGCCCAGAGTTTCTCAGAAAACAACTTCACAAAGAAATTTCAGCCGTTACTAAACAGATTAAGAAATAATGGTTACATCGATGACAACCCTTTACAACACTGGTCAAAGAACATAATAGTCTGTAAAATTGAGGTAATCAACCCTGATATTACTATACAAGATAAGCCTTTGAAACACATAACGCCACCATGCAGTTGCAATTTGAAGAACATGTTAATGCGTTGCTTAATCTAAAAGTTATGCGTCCTAGTACAAGCAGACACAGAACCATGACAATCATCGTACGTTCAGGCGTAACAATTGATCCTAAAACAAAAAAGGAGGTGAGGGGTAAAGAGAGAATGATATTTAATTACCGATCTCTTAATGATAATACCCATAAGGATCAATACTCGTTGCCAGGTATAAATACTTTAATTAAAAAGATAGGCAATAGCAATATATACTCAAAATTTGATCTTAAAAGTGGTTTTCATCAAGTAGCAATGCATCCTGATTCAATTGAATGGACCGCTTTTTCAGTACCTACAGAAATTTACGAATGGCTTGTAATGTCTTTCGGTTTGAAAAATGCACCTGCTATTTTTCAACTGAAAATGAAAATTTTTTTTCAAAAATTGCTGGAGTTTTCTTGTTGTTTACATTGATGACATTATTATTTTCAGTAATAATGAGGAAGAACACAGAAGGCATCTTGAGAAATTCTTAGAAATTGTTGAAAAGGAAGGATTAGTCCTTTCACCAACAAAAATGAAAATTGCAGTTAATGAAATTGAATTTCTTGGAGCTGTTATTAAACAAAGAAAAATAAAACTTCAACAGCATATCATCAGAAAGATTGCGGACTTCCCTGATGAAAAATTAAAAGAAAACTAAGGTATGAGATCTTGGCTCGGTATTTTGAACTATGCAAGAAATTATAATCTAAATCTTGGAGTATTACTCGGGCCATTATATCAGAAGACCTCGCCACACGGTGACAAGAGAATGAAAGAACATGACTGGAAGTTAGTTTCAAAAATCAAAGATCTTGTTCAAAGACTTCCTGAATTAGAAATACCACATTCATCTGCATACATAATCCTTGAAACAGATGGGTGTATGGAAGGATGGGGAGGAGTATGTAAATGAAAATCAACTAAAGAAAGTCCAAGGACCTCTGAAAGAGTTTGTGCATATGCAAGCGGCAAATTTGCAGTAATTAAATCAACAATTGATGCTAAAATCTTTGCCTGCATGGAGACTTTAAGTTCATTAAAAATTCATTATCTTGATAAGACTGAAATTACATTAAGAACTGATTGTCAAGCAATCATTTCATTTTATCATAAGTCTGCTAAAAAATAACCATCAAGAATTCAATGGTTATTTTTTACAGACTTCATCAACGGACTAGGGATCACTGTCCATTTTGAACATATTGACGGCAAAAACAACGTGTTCGCCGACTCATTATCTAGATTAACGTTTGTTCTTGTTGCAGGTGATCAAATTTTAGACCACTTATTTCAGTAAGAGAGATAGATCGCAGAAGAAATAAAGAAAACGGAAAGATTATTCTGAGATTTTTTCATAAGCTGAATTCAAATGGGAAATGCTATGATCAACATTCGTTTGTACTAGGACGTATAACTTTTAGATTAAGCAACGCATTAACATGTTCTTCAAATTGCAACTGTATGTGTTTCAAAGGCTTATCTTGTATAGTAATATCAGGATTGATTACTTCAATTTTACAGACTATTCTGTTCTTCGGCCAGTGTTGTAAAGGGTTGTCATCGATGTAGCCATTATTCCTTAATTTGTTTAGTAACGGCTGAAATTTCTTTGTGAAGTTGTTTTCTGAGAAACTCCGGGCAAACTCAGGAGGTTGTAGTTCGATAAAGAAACTGTAATCCATTTCGAGCTCCTGGATCTGTTTTGCTTCAACTTCTACATCTAGAGTTGTCGGGACGTGCGTGATTTCTTTGTAAAAAGTAACAGTATTTCCTTCCACGCGCATTCCTCCGTGCAAGCTTCTTATGAAGTTACATCCGATTAACATTTGTATCCCGTCAACTACATCAATATCCATAATGAAGATTAATGGAATTCTGAAACTATGTTCTCCAATATACATTTTTTCATCTTTAATCTCCTTTCCACCTTCAGTGGTTGAATTAACTCCGCTGAACTTGACTTGATAATTTAATTTCTCAATTGACTCTTTTGGGATATTATTAATATTAGCACAACAAATTGTTGCACCGGTATCAATAATAGCTTTAAGATGAAATCTTTCAACACCTGGAACTTCAAAGGTAATAGCAACATTGTAAAGTCGATTCATCATTCTTCTTGGATTTCTTTGGGCTTGTTCTTTGACTGTTTCACATAGAACTTTAACTCCACTGGCTTCCTCAATGGATTGAGTTAAATCTTCTTCATTTTCTTCAATTATAGCTTTGCCTTTATCATGCAGAGAAAGTTCCTTGAAGTATTCGTGTAGCTGCTTTTCTTCTTCCGATTGAATTTATTCTTTTAATCTCCTATTTTCCTCATTCAAATGATCGACATATTTAATAAGTTCATGGATCAAAGAGTTTTTTGACGGAAATTGCAACAATGTGAGCTTCTTCTTAATTTCAGGAGGTCGGGCATAACTACTCAACAAAGAATTGTATCCTGCGAACAAATGCAAGTTGCAAGGTCCAAAAGAATTATTTCCTGCAAGAAGGGATATTCGGTTGTAGTATGCAAAGTCAGGGAAGGAGTTTCCTGTAGCCTGCTAAGAATCTGCAAGGAAATGACGATGGTTGTTAAAGGGTTCTGGTGGAAGGAAGAGGTCAGGGTTTGATCTAAAGCATGTAGATTACTTGGCGAGCAAAATTTGCTCCATACATTATTCAAATATAGGGTACATATACATAAATAAATCAATCCCTCTTTATTTAGAATTTAACAAACATATCTCACCAAACTTAAAAAAATACTTCTAAATAAAAATAGAAAAACATAAAATAGGAAGCGAATAAACAAAATCAAAAGTTTCCTAAGATATCTCAAACGAAGCCTCTAAGACTTGGAGGTGGTGGATGACCCACATGAGAGAGGTATACATGGAAAGGACTAAGAGTAGAGTTCAAAGAAATAGGTTTCCAACACAAAAATTTCTAAAAAGCAGCACAAAAGTAGTCTCTCAAACGGAGTCATGGTGGCGATCTGAAACACAAAGCAAACAAGACGTTGTCCCAAACAAACCCTAATTGTTCTCAGATTTTCACATTAGTTGTTATTGTTTGGTATAAATAGAGTTTTAATATGATTAGGACAATGGTATGTATGTAGTTGTCGTCTTTCTTTTAGGAGTTTAGGATTTTTGAGAGCTTTGATCTACCTATCAAATTGTATGTCTATTTTGTTTGTGTTTGGGATTATGTTGTTTTGTGCCGATGGAACAAAAAACTTTATTTCGCTCTAATCTTGTGAAAATTTTTCTCGTTCCTATCATATTCATCCTCAACTTCCATCCCATCTTCCCCAATTGATCATCTACAAACAAAGTTGTCCATAACCAGCCACAACAATAACAACACTTTATCCAACTAAGTCGGGTCGGCTACATGAATCCTTTTTCTCCATTGGGTCATATTGAGTATCATTAATTTTAATAGATTAAGATCATTTTTTATAGAGTATGCCTAAGACTTTTTTGGTCTGCCTCTGCCTTTCTTAACAAAAGTCAAATCTAAAACATCTACTCTCCTAGTCGGACCATCAGTGGTCGAAGATTAATGAGACCAAATCACTATGACGACTATCTCAACTCTTGTCAGCCATTGGGCTACACCAACCCTATCATAGATAGATTCATTTTGCATTTTGTCTCTAAGTGTCAAGCCACTCATCCAGCTAAGAAATCTCATCTGAATAACACTTAACTTAGTTTCATGCTTCTCTTTTAAGGCCATTTTTATGTGCCAAAAGCATTGCCATGTTGTGCCTTACTTTTTATAATATCCAGTATTGTTGTTCCTATGTTGATGTCATGTTTGTGTGCATGTATCTATGCCAACGCATCATAACGTGAAATAAATAATAATAATAACAAAGTAATCTAAAAACAAATCATATCTAGCTTTAAAACTTATAAATATTGCATCATACTGAAACAAGCCATATTTAACTAATTTAAAATTTTTAAATCAATCAAACAATTGATTCCTATATTCATCATATGACAAATATTACTCTTAATAGTTTTATATTTTAAATAGTCATGGCAATTTAATGGCAACACTACCGATATTCATCATATGAGAAATATTGCTCTAATAGTTTATATTTCAAACAGCCATGACAATTTAATGGCAACACTACGCCAAAATGAGTAGTCATGCCTTTAGATTTAATGCATCCACCTCTTTGGGAATCCGAGAAAATTAAAATTTTAAAAGAAACCATATAAATCACTAACACAATGTAAAAAATTTTAAAGTTCTCATGTATCATCAAATTAAGAATATAATTTTAAACCTCACAATTATTATATTGTGTTCATCCATCCAATTATGAATATAATTTTGAACTTGACAATTCTATATTATGGTCATCTAAACCTAAAATTTATCCTATTATGTTTAAATTACATCATTTATTATTTTTACTCAAATAAGATGTCCAACATTTAATTTATTTTTTAATGAGAAAATAGGCTATCATACCAGATGCATGATAGTATAGTGTTATGATTTTATGATACAACATTGTGATGTGATGTACGTAAATCATGCAAAAAATGCTTAAACAGTCAGATCACAAACTACTAAATATGCAACAACTTACATTCTTTGAAGGTAAACGTTAAATATGCTAAATAAAATCTAAAGGATAATGCAATGAAATAATAAATAAGAAGAGATCAACAAGAACTTTAAACAACAAAAAATAAACAAGGAATTATAATTTAATCACCAAAACCAGAACCTTTTTTGTATCAAACTTGAGTAAAATTAAAACATAGATTCTTTTTGGATCAAACTCGAGCAAAATCAAGAACACGAGAAAAAAATAATAAAATATGTGAAATAAATTTAGTGAAAAAAAGAATTCATCAATGCAAGGAACTTCTATCTCATGTTTTTACATGGACATGCCAAATTCAAACTTTTATCACGCTTAAAGAAATCACAGATCTGGTGTGGAATAAAAACTAAAAGATGAAATTTAAATTAAATCAAGTATGCCAAAACACATGAATCGAAATATAGTCGCAACTTTAATGAACATTTACCTTCAAGTTTAGAATTGAAACCATATCAAAAAATAAATAATATTTATGTACATAACACAGTTTCAGCAAATTTAGCTTAAAGATACTAAATACAGATATTAGTGAGGATTAATCACGTGGAACATCTAGTACAAGAGCATAACTACTACTGTTCATTCATTTCTTGACATGCACAGATCCAACTCAATAAACTGGGGTATCTTCAAAGGAATAAGTGGCAGAAGATAATTCTATTCTTAAAAATGTGCATCAATCTTTAGAAATTATACCAAATAAAACATGCACACGCCAACCCATTTAAAATCATGAGGAAAAAATGATATCCTTGTAAGCATCTGAAGAATGCCATCATATATACTTGAGAAATACCCCCAAGGGCAATGAAACTTGAGACAAAAAACACATTTCTGTGGAAAGCTAAATCTATCCAAAACATGACAGATTCAGGTCCAAACATTAACCTTGCAGAAATTGATAGATGAAAAAAGTTTAATAAGCAACTTTTAATGAAGTCAGATTGGCTGATAAGAATTACCAAATAAATCTTTCAAACAAAAAACAAAAAAAAGGTTTTTCGATCAATGTCAAAATATAAGTAAGATAAAATGTTCAATTCCAGTAAGAAGCAAAAGCTTTAAGAAAAAGATACCAAAATCATTAGACTGGTAATACGCAAAAATGAATCGAAACCTAGGGATAAAATTATTTTGATGCATCTCATGCAAAGGAAAATTAGAACAATCACTATTCCGCCAAACAACAACTAGACAGATTTATCCATCAACCGTGGAAGTAAAATTGCTATATAAAATGACACTGCAAAAAGGACGAGCAGAAAAACATTGAAGCATTCCCAATCATACAAGCTAGCTTTCAACCTCAGGTACCTTTTCATCATTGCTCAAGCCAACAACATTCTCCAGCTTCTTCCAACTACCACTAAAATCTTCGGGGAACTTCTTTCTCAGACCAGTAACCACCCTCTTTGCCGCCCTGATCTTGGAAGCCTTCATCAACCCCTTCACCAGCATCATCACAGAACCAAGGTCCGGAACCCTTCTCTGCTTCACGCAATCTTCGAAAATCTCAAGCCCACCCACAAAATCATTATTCTTGCAAAGAGCGTAAAGCAAATTCTTATAAGTAGCCGCATTGGCCTCACATCCCTTCTCTTTAAGCTCCCTGTATACACCCTTCGCATCATCTACCCTCCCATGCTTGCAATAACAAATCATTAAGTAATTATAGGTGAATATATCAGGTGCCATCCCTTCGGCCTTAATCTCTTCCATCACCCCAATCACATCATTCGGATTCCCGTTTACAGCCCGGTCCATAGCCCGAACATTATAGGCAGCCACGTCCGGAACGACTCCCTTGGCACGCATCTCCTGCCAGAGTCGCTCGGCCTCCTTCGATTTTCCTTCCTTGTACAAGGAATCCATAATGGTGGTGTAGGATATTGCGGTGATCTCGATCCTTTTGTTATCCATCTCCTCGAGGACAAGAAGGGCTTTAGAGGCGTTGCGGGCAAGACAAAGGGATTTGATGAGGATTCCATAGGAGACCTTATCTGGGGAAAGGGAGTGGCAGTGAGAGAGGTTGGAGAACAGTTCAGGGACGCGGGGGGACAGGGTTTTGGAGTGATTGCAAGCGGAGAGGAGGGCGTTCAGGGAGAGAATTGTGCGAGGGGCGCCAAGGCGAGGGAGCTCGTCAAGGGTGCGGACGGCGTGGTCAATCATGCCAGCAGAGGCGTACGCGGTGATGAAAGAGGCGAGGTAGGGTTCGCGCGATGAGTAGTCGGCGGGAAGAATTATCTTACGGGGTTCAAGAATAGCTTCGATGTCAGTAAAACGCTGGAACTTGGCTAGCCGACGAATCTCCGGATCGAAGGCATGGCCGCCGACAGCGAAGGAGGATACAGAGGAGAAATGCTGTAGAAGAAGAGAGTGGGAATGGCGAGCGGAAACGAGCGCCATTATCCGTCAGTTCGACCAGACAGCGAATACACCAGCTTCATGGAAAGAGATTCCGGAGCTTCCTTTAAAAAACAATTTTAGGGTCAAACAATGCTACAAAAAACTACCTCAATTTTTCTTCTCGTTATTGCATGAAGTAAAAATTTCTTTAATTTTGAAAAAAGATTCTATCATTTCAATTATGGGAAATTTATATACTTGGCATGATTTATATGAATTTAAATATCTAACACCTAAAGTCAGATATCTATATGGTGTCATAAATATATGCACAAAGATATATTTGACTATTAAAAGAATTAATAAAATTAATATCTTTTTATATGATATGAATGAAAATATATATACATTAGAAATGTGTTAGCACAAATCTCGAGAAATTCAACAAACCAAGAGACATGAATTTACGACCAAGAATAGCTCAAAGAAGAAAGACCCAAAGTTCTTTTATCGGAAGATCAAAGAACTTCATTGACCAAAAGCAGATCCCTTTAGTCGGGATTCAAAACTGATCAGAGACAAGCCGTCTGAGCTAATAACCAAGATCTATCAGGTCGAGAGAAGACCTTAGCCCAGCTCTCACCTCAGCATTGCCTACCACCTCACAATAGCCTTCGAGACTTCATCAGAAGGCCGAAAGTTTTACCATGATATACTCCACGAGTGCCTGAAAGACTTCTTTTTCTAGGGATGAGTTGTGTGTCTTATTACAATGTTTCACCCTCTGCCCGACAATCTAGTCCTATCCTAGCAACATAAGCTCCTCATCTAGTAGTTGATAATCAATAGTTGAACCAAAGCAGCTGACTTGTTGACTAGTCCGGACAACCGAAGATTAACAAGTGTTGGTCGGCGACTCTAAACACAGCATAGTCCGATGAATAAGTCTTATCGAACTAAGTCCCACTAATCTCAGCTAACCGAGTGATAGGGTAATCATGCCATAAATTCATTTACCCAAAATACCCCATAATGCCCTCATTAAGGTGGGGGTAATCATGAAATTTTACATATTATCCTCTCTTTGCCTATAAATAAGAGACTATTCCATTAATAAAAGGCTACACAATCCCCTCATTCTATTATTCATTATTGTATTCTCTCTCTCACTCACTTTATGCCTTATTCTTTAGGTATGACTCTCAAACAAATTCGGATTCAACATTCGAAAAGATGCAGTGAGCGTGAATTATGTCAATAACAAAAAAAGAGCACAATAATGAGATGAAATCCACCAAAAAGACATTACAAGCAAGCAGTGCACAAGGGGGTTTGTGCAGCAATAGATCCAAGAGTTGAGGGATCAAACGTTAGGTAAAATGGAAAAGACTATATGAGAAGTTATAGCACAGAGAAGAGCTCCTGAGACCAGAGCGCTTAGAAGGAAGAGCTCGTGCCCAACGACAGGAGGATAACTTGGGCCTCGAAAAGACAAGGAGACTCCCAATACCAACACTGTGTTGGGTTGGCACAATTGGACATACAGTCGATTTTAAGAAGAACCCGTTAAGAAATTCAGGATCATGGAAGTCCTACAAGGACCAGAATGATTCAACTAACCAATTAGCATTATCTGAATAGGTCATCTATTCGCTCGTTCATCATGAGGTTTCAGAAAGAGATGTTGGAAGTGTGGGATATAAAACCCAAAGCAGCACACGCCACTGTAGCTCAAGGGCAGAAAAGAGAAACCCTTCCACTATGCTTTGGGACTTTAACTACCAAAAAATCTAGCTATATTATTGGATTTGGCCAACAATCATATTTTTGCAAAAAAATATAGCTCCATTCATACTTCTGCCAGAGTAGAGTCAGTCACTTGTCGTCTATAGGTAAGGGCCTCCAAAGATGACACATGGAGACCAAGTGAAGACTTACCTTCTTCTATTCAGCCATGATATGAAGATCATTGGTCGTATCAGGATAATAAGGGGTTGACATGAACCACAATGAAGGAGGTTAAGCTAATAACCTGACTAGTGGCCAGCTCATTATCAAGAGCAGTTGTTGAATGATCATGAAACCTTGATATCCACTCTTTTGACAGCCTATTGCAGAGTTAGTAGAAGCAATTCAAAATAAAAAGTACTTCAAGAAG
>NEWO01000384.1:624160-634249 GCA_003013225.1 Phalaenopsis aphrodite
GGAGCAATCTTATTCTTTACCCTCTTCCAAGTGCATAAAGAACATTGACAGATCCAGAGTTCAGTCCTTAATTCCTTGGTTAGGCTGGGAGGATACCGGCTGCCACTCCAGAGCTCCCACTACCCCCTCACCTGAGGGCTAACATTCTCGTATTAGTTTCCAATTAACTGAATCAAATTAAGAATTTTAATTTGTCACCTTAAAATCTCCAATAAAGTATATTTTTCTTATTTATTTGCACTTAATCCCATGAATTACATCCTCTCCCATGGAATTAAATGTGATTCTCACTATGTTGCAAAAATCATAGCCTTTTCAAAACATATGTTTCTCAACACTTTTTAGCATTTCAATTGGCCAAATCGAAAAGTAAATAAAGATCGGAGTTTAAATCATCACAAATTATTGATATTTAAAATCGTATAAAACAAAATCAATTCTTCACAAAACCATATCTCAAAGTAGGGAGAAGGATAAAGAAGACTACTCAGAATTTATGAGAATGATACCACAAAACATAGATTTCATATATAAAAATAAGTTTACAAAATAAAGAAATAAAAGAACACTACTTATCTTAAAATCCTTCCCAAGCAAATCCCTAAAAGTTCTCTTCAAGCACTCTCCCTCTTTACAAGCACTCTCAATTCTCTCTTAGAAAAATAATGAAGAAGAAATCTCTCACATTCCCTCTCCTCTTACAATCCTTGAAGAAAATCTCCAAGCCCTTGACTTTCTTTCTCTCTTTCTTGCCTTCTTCAAAAATCTCTCCCAAGACTCCTTTTGCGCCCTTTTCAAGCCCTAGACTTCCCTCTCTTTTATTAGAGGCTTCCTCCCTCCAAAAAGAATTCAAAATTCCCTCCAAAATTTTATCTAAAGTCAACCCTTTTGAATTCAAAAGAAATGTTTATTGATCCAAGAGACATATCTTTCAATAAAAGAACCTTCCAAAGTGTCTAGATGCATTAAATCACTCTATGAGATGTTTAAAATAAGTGTTCTTTTTAAAATTCACGCAAAATTCATCCCAAACCGACTTAATCTACAAAAAGTTGTCTCTCGCTCCTCAAGCGCTGGTTCTAGCGCTTCAGGTGCCATCCTACTTAAGATCGTGTTGTTCTGGGTTTTGGCGCTTCAAGCACCAAATCTAGCGCTTCAGTCGCCAGCTCTCTATAAAGTTGTGCTTCAAGCACCAATTCTGGTGCTTCAGGCGCCAGAATCTCAAAATTAGTTGTTTTGGCTCTAAATTTTGTCTTTTTTACTACTTTTGCTTCAAATGCCTAAAATTCAGAAGAGTATTGCACTTATGAGGAGTGTAGTGCAATAATTCAGAAAAAAAAACTTCTTAAAAAGCTTAAAGATCCTGGTAGCTTCTTAATTCCATGTGCAAAAGGAGATATATTTTATGGAAAAGCTTTATGTGATTTAGGTATAATCATTAGCCTTATGTCGTTATCAATATTTAAAAGATTGTGATTGGGAGCAATATCTCCTACTAGTGTAACTCTGCAGTTAGCAGACTATTCAATAACATATCCTAAAAGAGTTATAGAAGATGTCTTAGTGAAAGTGGATCAATTTATCTTTCCTGTTAATTTCATTATGCTAGATATGAAGAAAGATAATGAGATACCTATCATTATGAGGAGACCTTTCCTAGCTACATGAAGAGCAATGATACATGTGCAGAAAGAGGATTTAACTATGCACGTTAATGATCATATAGTTATGTTTAATATTTATAAATCAATGAAAAATCCTATAAAAGGCAAAGATGATGAATGCTATAGAATGGATGTGATAATATATCAAAGTGAATGCCATTTCAAAACAACTTATGATGAGAAATTGGAAATGAAAGACTTGGAACATGAGCAAGAAGAAGAATTAGATCAATTTGAAGATTTTTAAAAGGAAGATTCAAATTATGTTCGAGAAATTTTTGAAGTTTTGGACACGACAGAAAAATATACCTCTTTTAGTCCACCAATTGAAAAACCTCCTAAAATTGAGTTGAAGTTACTTTCTGAACATTTAAAGTATGCCTTTTTAGGTGATTCCTCAACATTACCTGTTATAATTTCCTTAAAATTAACTACATAAGAAGAAATGAGTTTAGGAAAAACTTTGAAAAGTTATAAGAAAGCCTTTGGATGGACAATTGTTGATATAAAAGGAATCAATTATTCAATTTGTATGCATAAAATTCATATGGAAGAGAACTGAAAACCCAGGGTTGATCCTCAAAGGAGATTAAATCATGTTATGAGGAAAGTTGTTAGGAAAGATATTTTAAAGTGGTTAGATGTTGAAATTATCTACCCTATTTCAGATAGTGCATGGGTTAGTCTGATTCACTACGTTCCTAAGAAAGGAGGAGTGATTATGACTATGAATAAACATAATGATTTAATACCAACAAGACAAGTCACAGGATGGCAAATATGCATTTATTATATAAAATTAAATCTCGCCACCAAAAAAGATCGTCTTTCACTACCCTTTCTAGATCAAATGATGGATAGACTAGCTGGGCATAAATACTTTTATTTTTTGGATGAATATACATGTTATCACCAAATACAAATAAATCATAAGGATCAAGAGAAAACAACTTTTACCAATCCTTATGGTACATTTGCTTTTAGAAGAATGCCCTTTGGTTTATGTAATGCCCCAACTACATTTCAAATATGTATGATGGCTATTTTTTGTGATTTAATTGAAAAAGAGATTGAAGTTTTCATGGATGATTTTTCAGTGTTTGAAAGTTCGTTTGAATCACGTTTAGAACATTTATTGAAAGTTCTTAAGCGCTGTGAAGAAATGAATTTATTCCTTAACTGGGAAAAATGACAATTTATGGTAGGAGGATGAGCTGTTTTGAGATATCAGATTTCAGAAAATGGTATGAAAGTAGACCCTAAAAAAATTCAAGTGTTTGCTAATTTATCTTACCCAACAAGTGTGAAGGAAATTAGGAGTTTTTTATGACATACTGGATTCTATAGGCGGTATATTAAAGTTTTTTCAAAAATTACTAAGCCTCTATCATTTACTTTAAAAAGTTGTAATTTTTAATTTTGATAAAGAGTGTCTAAAAGCTTTTGAATTATTAAAAGAAAAATTAGTCACTGCACCAATTATTGTTTCACCAGATTGGGGATTAGATTTCATGGGACCATTTATACAATCTTTCTCAAATTTATATATATTATTAGTAGTAGAATATGTATCGAAATGGATAAAAGCTGTTGCTTTACCTCAATGTGATGCTCATAATGTTGCAAATTTTTTAAGAATGAACATAATTTGTAAATTTGGGATGCCGAGAGTGATCATAATTAACGGAGAAGTCATTTCAGAAATGTAATGGAGGAAAAATTATTAAAGATATATCATATTAACTATCAAATTTCTACTACGTATCATCTTCAGACAAGTGGTTTGACTAGATTATCTAATCGTGAAGTTAAAATAATATTAGAGAAATTTATGAATTCAACTAAAATGGATTGGTCAGTCAAACTTGCATATGTTTTGTGGGCTTATAGGATTGCATATAGAACTCCTATATGAAGTCCCCTTATAGGCTAATATTTGGGAAAACTTGTCATTTACCAGTTGAACTTTAGCATATAGCATATTGGGTAATTAAATAATTTAATTACAATTTAAAAGATGCTGGTGAGAAAAGACTATTGCAATTAAATGAGCTTGAAGAGATAAAGAATGAATCTTATGAAAGTGCTAAGATTTATAAAGAAAAGATGAAGATGTAGCATGATCGGAGCATTCTTACTAAAATTTTGAGTCAGGGCAACAAATTTTGCTATATAATATAAGGTTAATATTATTTCTAGGCAAACTTAAGTACAGGTGGATGGTCCCATTTGATTGTGAGAAAAGTTTATCCCTATGGAGCTGTGAATATCAAAGATCCTAAAACTGATAAAATATTCAAAGTGAATGGTCACAGGCTGAACCCCTACTTCTTAGGTGATCAACTTAAAGTGAATGATATTATGTTGTTGGGTCAACCAGAATAAGCACGGGTTACGTCAGGTTGACAACGTTAAACCAAGAGCTTTGTGGAAGGCAACCCATAGTTATCGGTGTGTTTGTTTTGAATGTTATGTTGTTGTGTTTGATTTAGAAAATTTTGGTAGTATTTTGAATATATAATAATTTAGTGATGATTCTAAAACCTTAAAGAATGTCTTAAACATGTTAGAATGAATTTTTGGACGTTAAGCTGACCTATGCTAAATTAAGCACTGACGACTAAGCACCAACCTTTAACGCATAAGCACAACAGTTTACTAAATGTGTTAAATGGTGTTTCTAGAAGATTTAAACAAGGTTTAGTGGATTAAAACGTGAGATCATGGTCTAAAAATGTGTCTAGAGGTTCTAGGTGTGATCTATAGCTTATAAATAGAAGGGTATCACGAGAAGTCTAACCGCACTTCAATTTAACCCTAAATTCTAAGTGGAGAGTGGAGTTCTTGGAAAGATGTCATCTTAGGAGAGTGAGTTGAAAAAAATGGGGAAGAAATGAGAAATAAATTTATTAGTCAAAGTGAGCAAGAGTTATACAACGGTTTCCTAGTCTTTTGTACCGAAGGGGTAGCGAAGAAAATCACTAAAATTGAGGCTGATGTGGCTTCAATTGAAGCAAAAGAGTTAGAAGTTAACGCACATCTAGATCATATGGGATGGAAACTTAAAATTCAGTTTAGCCATACCAGTTTTGTGGAAGAAACAGACAAGGCTATGTATTTGAAAAACAAATGGATTGAAGAATATTCTATCAGAGTTATTAACCATCGTCCGTTTTACCAGATTTACATTCTAAATGCTGAAGGAGAGACTAATGATAGGTCAGGGTTCGTTCCACCAAATGGAGAGTGGAATTAAGTTCATTGTTTAGTGTTTGTTTGTTAATGTTAAGTTTGTTTAGTGTTTTTTTAAGTTATGATTGTTTAGTGTTTATGTTAGGAACTATCTCATCCATGACTCTTTGGATTAAGAATCTATGTATTGAAAATGTTTGTAATTATTTTTAGATTAATATAAGTGTTTGTTTGTGTGAAATTTTGTGTTATTTTATGTTGAATCAAATTAGTTAAAATTGGTTAATCTTAAGAAAAAAGGAGAGTTAAAAGGGAATAATATAGTTATTAATGATTTATGACCATGTAGGGTTGGTTGACTTAGGCTAGAAGTGCATTTTACTTAAAACCAAAAAAATCAAAATTTGTGCATTGACGCCTAAGCACTAAGACCATGCGCTTAAGCGCTGCCTTAACTGAGAGATGGGTGCCTAAGCACCGAACCATTCATGCTTAAGCGCTGGTTCATGTAAACTGGTTCGCGAACGTTTTAAAGTGACTACTGGGTTCGAAAAACTCCATTTTTGAGCACATTATGGATCTACCCAAAAATCATTATTCCTGGTGAAATTTTGAGAAAAATCTATGGAAAATACATAGATTTGTTAGTTTAAGCTTTTAGGAGTTTAGTTAAATGATTTAGAGTTGAATTTGGGATTTATAGTGAATTTTATGTGATTTTTAGAAATGGCCCCAATGATGAAGAGGAGCAAGGGAAAATCCTTATTTGATTCGAGCAAGTTTGTTAGTGCGAGAGCTCAGGATCGATACAGTGATGCACTGCAATCGAGGAAATTGGTCCCTGAGCGTTGTTTCAAGAGTCCGGGAGGAGATGTTGAGGATGTGATTGTTCGCCGCCAGTGGGAGCAGTTTTGCTGTTTTTTTTTTGCAGTAGCAGTTATTTCTATTGTTAGGGAGCTCTATGAAAATCTCACTGAGGCTGAAAAAGGAGTCATGGTTAGAGGAAAGGTAGTACCTTTCTCATCTGAGGTAATAAATTAGTTTTATTAATTGCCCCTAGCACGTTATGCTTTTATTAAATTTATAGTCCTAACAAGGAGTTAGACAAGAGTATTTCATTGTTGAATGGTGGAAGGGGATTATGAAAAATTACTAATGAAAGAAGAGTTAACTTCCCAACTTCGAAGTTGGATGCAACAACAAAATCATGGCACTACTTTATTTCTGCTCGTCTGCTGCCTACAAATTACCTCAGTAAACTGACCCAAGATCGAGCAACCTTGAATTATTGTATTCAGCAGTTCAAGCCCATCAATACTGGAGATCTAATTTATGATGTTCTCACAAGTTCTACTAGTTTTGCTATTACTGTAGGTTTGGGATTTTCAGAGAGTAGGCTGGAGTTAGATTTGATAGCTGAAAGGAGATACTACAGCCACTCAAGCACATTACTAGTGTCAATGTGAAGTCCTATTCAAATCATTCAATTTTTGGCTGGAGAGGTAGATTTTCTAGCAATTTAGGTGCTTCTACATCTCAAGCTTCTACTTCATGTGCTTCTACATCAGGGGGTCGGACTTCTGGATCTGATTCTCAGCCAGAACTATTATAAAGGATATTGAACAACGTAAACTATATTGCTGATAAGGTATTAAATTTAGAAAATTTTGCAGAACATATGGATGGACACATGAGGAGACATAGCGATTATGAGGAAAAATTCCAATTATGGAAAACCACATGAGAGGTGATCATGGTGTAGTTTTCCCTAAATATCCAAAATATCCATCCTATGAGCCAGTAGTTGTTTTGGCGTAGTGACAAGAGTGATGCTGAGGAGGAGAAGGATGATTAGACTTTTATTGTGTAACTATCTTTAGTAGGAGAAATTGTATTTTTGAGAAATGTAGAAGAATTAGACTTTTATTTTTAAAACTTAAATTTCTTTTATTGAAAGTAATTTTCAAAACTATTATTATGTTTTTATGTTATGAAAATATATCAACTTTTTGCTTTAGAAAAGAAAGAGTGGAATTCAAAATCATTAAAGGTCTATCCAAATATAGTAATCCTTGCTTGAAAAAAAAGGAGAGAAAAAGAAAAAGAAAATAAAAAGAAAAAGAAAAAGAAAAGAAAAAAAAAGTTGAAAAAGGGAGGAGAAGCTTGAGGATTAGTGCTTAATCAAAAATTGGTTCCACATCTGATCTTTTTAAAGTATAAGACTTGAAAAACTTTTAAGCTTAAGGATGAAATGTAATAAGTAAAATTATGTTTAATAAAAATTTTAAAGTGGAGAAGATAGAATGTCTAAACTCTATATTTGGAAAATCTACAATATTTATGAATTATATAGGAACCCATATTTTCAGACTTCTTTACATTAAAATTTTCTAAACTCTAAATTGGTCTCATTCACTAGTGGTTTTTCTAAATTGGACTACTATATCTCTATATCAAAATTTTAGAAACTCCCAAAAAAACTCATATACATAATTTACTTATTTAATTTTTATAAGATTGGAGTGTTACTTGAGGACAAGTAACATTTTAAGTTTGGGGATTTTGATACACCTAAAATATATAGTGTTTGTGCAAACATTTTTATACTTATTTTTTAGATATTGCGCTTTAGTGAAAGATATTTGTGTAATTTTATTTTAGGTACAAGCAAATGGATGAAAAATGTTAAAAAAAGCTAAAAAAGATCAAATTTGGAGCTAAAATGAAGAAGGTACAAAAATGACTGAGGCGCTGGATCGGCATTTACGGACCAGTTATACAGAGAGAGCCGCGCCTAAGCGCCAGAAGTAGTTATTTGATGATTCATTGAATTTGGACAAATTTTTTAAGAGGTTTTTGAAGCAACCCTTGGCAAAAACGTGGGAAATAGTTAATGAATACAAAAATTCATTCAATTGGTTTTTGAAAGGAGACAACTTCTAGAAGATTCATTGAATGGAGAAAAATTTTGAAAGAGACATCGACACTTCTTGGATTTTTATTAAAGAAAACCTGGATCATAAAGGGGGGGGGCAGCCACCAAGAGGGGCCAATCATCATCCATCCATCCATAGTAGCTGGTAACTACTGCTGACCAACGTTTCTTTTTATTTTGAGTTTTAGTTTATATTGTGAGTGAAGGAAGAGATTCAAAGGAACTTCAAGACATTCGATGGAGAGGATTTGAGATAAGTGTTTATCTTTGTAACTACATTTAGTTTTAAATTAAACTTCTTGTTTGTGTGCATGATTTCTACTTTTAAACTCAAGTATTGTTGTCTTTACTCCATGAATTATGAGTTGTTTTCTTTTAGCTTTTTTCTTAAAATGATAATTGATCAAGTATTTAAAGGAAGTTTTGTGAAGTACTAGTCTTTAATGTTGAAAGAAGTTGTCATGATTTCAATCCTTGTACTTTATTTACTTCTTGATTTGGCAAATTAAGATGTTAATACATGTTGTGAGAACATGTAAGATTCTACATGGTATTATCTCGATCAAAATGGTAAGAATTACATTTGATTTCATGGATAAGAATGTAGTTCATGGGATTGAGTGCAAATGAATAAGGAAATAAACTTTGAAGGATGTAGAATTAGAGGACTTTAGAGTGACAGGCTAAAACACAATTTGATTTATAGTTTTAGGTTTTGATATGAGATGTTAGCCCCCAGGTGGAGGGAGAAGAGGGAACTCTAGAGTGAGAGCTAGTATCTCCCCTACCTAACTCGTCTTCAAGACTATTCAAATTATAGGTTATCAAATGTTCTTTATATCATCTCTAATAAAGCTAAAGAATATTATTGCTTCTATTTGGCGCAACACAATTAGAATACTTCTACAATATAATTCCTATACCTGTTACTGATTCATAATGAGAAAAAATATATTTTATTTATATTGTCTTCATCTTGCAAGTATTTAACTAAATTAATTAGTTGCTTACTTTATTATTTAATTTATTTTCAATTATCAAAATTTACAAAAAAAATCAAACTTTCATTCATTTTTTAATATCTAGAGTTTAAGTAAAAAAATTTTGGTAAGTAGAATTTTGCACTTTAATTTCTCCCATTTTGTAAGTTGCATATTGTAGTTTTTTGAGTGGGTTTGATATTCAGGGCTTAATCAAAAAGTCCTATATTACTTGATAATGATACGTATACTTGCGTATTATCTCATATTTAAATACTATAATTGTAATATTATTTGCGTCGAAGTTAAGAATTCACCTAGCTTATGCTCAGGATCAAGTTTTTGGCGTCATTTCAAAGTAAGAATTATTATTAAAGAATATAAGCATATAATCGCATACATCGCATTTGATATCAATCTAGAACAATGGGATCACCTACATCCACCTTTTCTTTTTATTTTGAGCTTTAGTTTGTTTTGTGAGTGAAGGAAAAGATTCAAAGGAACTTAAAGACATTAGGTGGAGAGGAATTTGAGATAAGTTTTTATCTTTGTGACTACATTTGGCTTTAATTTAGGCTTCTTGTTTGTGTGAATGATTTCTACATTTAAACTCAAGTGTCATTGTATTTTCTTCATGAATTCTGAGTAGTTTTCTTTATCTTTTTCCTTAAAATGATAAGTGATTAAGTATTTGAGGGAAGTTTTGTGAAGTATTAGACTTTAATGTTGGAAGAAGTTGTGATGATTTAAAACCTTGTACTTAATTTACTTCTTAATTTTGTCAATTAAGATGTTAATACCTATTGTGAGAACATGTAAGATCTAATAAGATATTGCCTCAGTCAAAAAATGGTAAGAATCACATTTGATTTTATGGATGAGAATGTAGTTCATGGGATTGAGTGCAAATAAAAAGGAAAATAAACTTTGAAGGGTGTAGAATTAGAGGACCTTAGAGTGACAGGCTAAAGCCCCCAATTTGATTTATAATTTTAGGTTTTGATACAAGATGTTAGCCTCGGGGTGGAAGTAGAAGAGGGCACTTTAGAATGAGAGCTAGTATCTTCCTTACCTAACCCGCCTTCAAAACTATTCAAACGATAGATTAGCCAATGTTTTTTATAGCATCTCTAGTAAGGTTAAAGAATATTATTGCT
Source organism: Phalaenopsis aphrodite (assembly GCA_003013225.1). Taxonomy (NCBI): domain Eukaryota; kingdom Viridiplantae; phylum Streptophyta; class Magnoliopsida; order Asparagales; family Orchidaceae; genus Phalaenopsis; species Phalaenopsis aphrodite. The sequence goes on from NEWO01000384.1 coordinate 634,092, forward strand.
CATATTTGACATATCACAATTCAAATACTTTCACAACAGAATTCCTATACTTGTTACCGATTCATGATAAGGAAAAAGATATTTTATTTATATTGCCTTCATCTTGAAAATATCTAGTTAAGTTAGTTATTTGCTTACTTTATTTTTAATTATCAAAA
>NEWO01000385.1:0-21550 GCA_003013225.1 Phalaenopsis aphrodite
TTCAAACTTTTAGAATTCTTGTGCTTTCTTTCTGAAGCAGCAACAATTGAGTCCTGATTTATTTCCTATATTCTTATACGTATAACTCTGTAAACGTATAAGCTATTTCTAGTTCCTCACTTATAGCCCTCAGATGTAAGCAAGACCTCACTAGCATTGGTAATGGCAGTTGAGCACTCTCTTGAGACATCTGCTGCCTCCAACACTGATGATGGAAAGATAAGAACTGGTAATTATGCTGCTAACATTCTTCCATTTCTTAACAAAAATTCATATCCCTCTGTTTATAGACATAGTCCTTATTTCTAAGCCTTCGGGCAAGGCAACACTTCCAGGAACTGTGTGGACATGCATAGCTCATATCATAACTGGAGTCATTGGCGCTGGTGTGCTATCCTTGGCCTGGAGCACTGCACAATTGGGATGGATTGCGGGGCCATTGGCCATGATTTGCTTTGCCTTCGTCACCTATATCTCTGCTTTCATGCTCTCAGAGTGTTATCGATCTCCACATCCGGTGTACGGTGCAAGAAACTACTCATACATGGATGCAGTTAAAAAGACCTTAGGTACCTGGAACAAGTAAAAAATGCTAGTTTTGTTGTTTTGCTTTGTGGAGTTGTGAAATAGACTTTTGTAACTTTTTTTTTTGTGGTGGTTCAGGCAAGAAGCACACTTTTTTTTGTGGTTTTCTGCAATATTTGAGTTTGTTTGGAACTTCTACTGCATACGTTATCACTACTGCAACTTGTATGAGGTAACGGCTAGCTGTTAAACTGGATTTGAAACTGGAACTTGATATTTCATTCCTGGAACCTTTGATTGATTTCGCTCTTAATTTAATTTTGTAGAGCAATTCAAAGATCAAATTGTTATCACAAGGAAGGGCACAGTGCTCCATGTTCGGGTGGAGATAGCTTTTTTATGTTGATGTTTGGTGTTGTACAGATTTTCGTCTCCCAGATTCCAGATTTTCACAATATGCAATGGCTCTCTGTTGTTGCTGCAACCATGTCATTCACCTACTCTTTCATTGGATTCGGGTTGGGCCTTGCCAAAGTGATTGGTAATGTTTACCTTGACTTAAAATAGTTTTGCAATTTCGGTAACTTTTCAGGGATAAACAGAACTCAACCTGTAAATAATGGTTTGATTTATTTTTAATTGTTGTCATTTTGCAGAATCGACACTAAGAAAAAGCTTAGAAATGAAAGAAATCAACGAAATAGAATGATAACTAGGTATATGGTAAGGCCTACGCTTTATAAATCGACTAAGGAAGAGATAGGTAAATTAAGGATGGCCACAAGTGTAGGCAGTCATTGTGGAGAGAGAGAGAGAGAGAGAGAGAGAGTCGCCAGTCTTCTTCATTGACTGTTTGCATACCCTAATTCCCCTAAACAAGGTTACATTAAATATTACAAGATCATTAAGAACCTTAACTCAAAGGACTCATGACAGACTTTCGAAAGGACCCATTTACGTTTATTTCTATCATAGTATTGAAGTTATACTTTTAATGTGTCTTATGAAATTAAATAATGATTTTCACGCGTATAAATATGAGCTAGCATGTTTGGGATGTGATTGATCATAGAGAGTGTCGGCAAGTAAGATGATGATTTCGTATGGATTTCATCATAAAATTTAAAGCTACTGTTCCAAAAGATTGGTTTTCAATAATTAATGCAGAATATAAGCCAAACCAATACAAAGTGGTCTGGCTAGAATTTGTTTTGGTAGAAGGCCCTCATCTCACAGCCAAAAGAAAGAGCAGTCCTTTCAAATATCAATTTTTTGTGAACATGTACTTTTGTTTAACATAAAACATGACTTTCTGTGCAGCACATTACGCTTTTCTAATGCTACTTCTGTCTCAGGTAATGGAAGGATCAATGGAGGGATTGGTGGGGTTCACACAGCATCTACAGCACAGAAAGTCTGGAAAGTTTCCCAAGCCATTGGGGACGTAGCATTTGCTTATCCATACTCCATAATTGTCATAGAAATACAAGTAAAATGCTGCAACTCCTATCTGGCTTAAACAAAAGAGAAAGTTTTGTTAAAAAACTAATGAGTTGTGCTTCTTCCTGCCGTATATCAAAAGAATGAACTCTATCCAAAATTTTCATTGAATGCAGGATACTTTGAAGTCTCCACCTCAAGAACACCAGACAATGAAAAAAGCTTCCATGGCGTCCATCATCATCACCACCTTCTTCTATCTCTGCTGTGGATGCTTTGGCTATGCCGCCTTTGGTGATGATACCCCAGGAAATCTATTAACTGGATTTGGATTCTATGAACCCTACTGGCTCATAGACTTAGCCAATTCTTGCATCATACTTCACCTGATTGGAGGCTATCAGGTAATGCAATTCTTAAAATATTGGCTGAAGATATCCATATTGAAGTTAGCTCAAGATTCAACGCAGTTCTTTCTGCAATGAAATAATTTTTGTCTCTAAAAAATAGGAATCTTAGCTCCTCTTATAGCTGTTTGGTTTTCCCTGCTAAGTTTTGCTTAGAAATCAAAATTAATGGTTCTTTCATCTATATCTCTCATTCTGTACTTTTTAATACTAACATTATAAATTCCTGTTCTGCAATCAATATCTTAATCTCTCACTAACAATGTCTTTTATGTTTCAACTCAGGTATTCAGCCAGCCAATCTTTGCATTTTTTGAGCGACAGTTCTCGGAAAAACTTCCATCGAGCTGGACATTGACGAATGGCTTCCACAGTATTCATCTTCCATTCTTACCATCCTTTAGAATAAATCTGTTCCGAATCCTTTTTAGAACAGTCTACGTTGCATCAACTACAGGGCTTGCATTGGGCTTCCCATACTTCAATCAGGTGCTGGCACTGCTTGGAGCCATTAGCTTCTGGCCGCTAGCAATATATTTCCCTGTGGAAATGTATTCTGTGCAGAAGAAGATTGCACCCTGGACTTCGAGGTGGTTCGTGCTCCAGGCCTTCAGTGTTGGATGTTTGCTTGTGAGCATTTTTGCTTTGATTGGATCCATTGAAGGTCTCTTTAGTCAGAGACTTTAGAGAACTGGAGATCGTTGTACATGAAGCTGTAATGTATTTGTTTTTTTTTTTAAAGGAATGATATGCAGGCTTTTCTTTTCTGAATTGTGAACGAGTTTTTTTTTTATTTTTGGAAAGAGGCCATGTAGAGGGCAGAATGAAAAAATATATAAGAACTAGTCACATTGAGGAATGTCATATAAAAAAAATATTAAGTTCTGTGCATCCGGACATCTAATGACTATTTTCTCTCGATAAAGAGATTCTTAGAATAATCTTTATTGGTGCCCATAGAGAAAAGCTGACCATAAAAGGTTAATAGTGATGTCGTCATGCATTAAACTAACTGATTCAAACAAGAAAATAAAAGTGAACAAAACAACCGCTAAGTCGAATATGGTACAATCCACGCACGAAGCAAGAACTGTTCTTTAGAGACTGTCATAATGAGCAACATTGAAGCTGCCAACATTATTGCATTTCTGAAAGAAGTAACATCCAAGCTCAGATTTGTAAATTGTAATCCAAAGATAAGATTGATAAACAAAAATAAGAAAAATAAATAAGCAGAAAACTCTCCAAGGCAACAATAACAAGAAGCCTTTATCAAACAAAGTGGGGTTGGCTACATAAATCCTTTTTCTCCATTACGTCCTATTGAGTGTCATATTTTCATTGAATTATAACATATTAAGATCATTTTTTTATACAATATGCTTATGTATTTTTAGATCAACCTCTGTCATTCTTAACATAAGTGGGATCTAAAACTTCTAATCGCCTAACAGAATCATCAAATGGTCAACATTTAATGTGTTAAGCAATCTAAGTCGACTCTATCTAATCTTGTCCTCCACTAGAGCTACAACAATCGTATCATGAATATAATCATTTCGATCTCTAAGTGTTACGCCACTCATCCACATAAGCATTCTCATCTTAGGGCCTGTTTGGGGCAGCTTATTCACCTACGGCAGTGTTTTGAATATTGCGTTAAGCAAGCGTTTCTCTACCACTCCCTAACGTCGATCCCAAATTTCTTAAGGGTGTGCGAAGCAGAGGGGTCCCTGCGTCTCGCGTATGAGTATCGCGTTAGGGTAATATTTTCCTCCTTTGCCCTTTGCTCACTCTCCCCTTCTACTCTCGCCCTCCGGCTCTTCCTTCCTCCTTCTGCAACTTCTCTCGCGGAGATCGACATCGAGGTAACGAAAATCCTCGCTCTAGGACCTCCCTGATCTTCCATCTGCTCCTTCTTTGCACATTTTTTGCTTTTATCTAAAAAGAGATATATGGTATTTCTATGGTAGAGAGAAATTTTTGCATTTCTCTGAGAAGAGATATATGGTATTCATTAGATTTCAACAGATTGCAAATAGAGGGAATTTTTTCTTGCTCTCATTCACGCATCTCCCTTCGCATCACTGTTTCTTTCTTCCCCTCTTTGATATTCTCAGATTTTTACAAATAAAGAAAAGTTGGTGTTTTCCTGCTACAGATTTATGGTTTCCATATAAATACCTGTATGTCTCTCATTGGGATTATGTTGTTGGAGCTTGATTAGAATTTACAGTTGAGTTTGCAATAATTTATAGGAATTCCTTTTCGATAGTCTATTGTTATGTAGAGGCGAAATTGGATTCTCGAATGTTTGCTGCTGTTCTTGGTTTATGGTTTTGAAGCATAATTGGATTTGTTACTCTATTGATTTTTTTGAATTGCCGGAAAGTTTTGGTTATGATTATTTTGAATTGCAGCATAATTGATTATGTTTCTAGATATTCCGAGCGAAATACAGTTTTGATTGCAATGGCTGCTGAAAGATGTTTCATATGTTTAGTATTTGATTTCAAAAATTGTACAATATTGATTATAATGGTGGCTGCAATGATGAAAGAAAATTTATGGATATTCATTTTCAGCATTGAATTAGCTGCGAAAGTGGGTGTTTCAAATTCACTAAAAAATTGATTTAAAAAATGCCTCATATAAATACCCATTACCTGCAGTTAAGGTTTTATGAATTAGCTGTACTTTTTGCACTTGTTTGGTTTGCTGCAGTTCTTGGTTCTTGGTTTTGCAGCAATTTATGGTTTAATAGCTGCATTTGATGCAGTTTCTGGTTTATTTATTTCGCAATAACACTTTGTATTGGCTTGGACGCAATTTCTAGTCTACTAGCTACAATGGATTCAATTTTTGTTTTAATGGCTTCATTGGATGCATTGGTGTGATGCATTTTTCTAGTATACTAGCTAAAATGGATGCAGCTTTTGGTCTTATTTTTTCGGGTTTGATGGTTACGAGCTGCAGAAATTTGTTTTGGCATTAGATTATGTGCAATAATGTCATCTATTATTGTTGGATTATGTGCAGCAATGTCATCTATTATTGGCATTAAAAGTTTGTTTTGGCATTAGAAATTTGTATTGGCATTAGAAGTTTGTATTTGTAATAGAGGTTGCTATGTTTATAGGGATTATGTGCAGCAATGTTAACTATTATTACTGTAGCAGTTTGATAGCTATGTATCCTACACAATTTCATAATGAAACATTCGTGCCTTTCTTTCTGTGGATGTAGGTCATTGACCGAGCCACAAAATTCTTTCGTGTACTAATACTTCTATTTTGTTTTGTTAATTGCAACGCTATGGAGATTCTTTGTATATAATGTCTTTGTTGATTATAGTTTCAACATGTCTAAAGAAGAGGGTCCGTCCGCAATGTGGGATAAAGAGGTGGCAAATATTTTTTTGCGATCTGTGTGTTAAAGAAATAAAATTAGGAAATCGGCCGACAACGTGCTTCAACAAGGAAGGTTGCTTGAATATAGCTAGAAGGTTTAAAGAACTGACTAGAAGGGATTATGATAGGCTAAAGTTTAAAAATAAATGGGAACAATTGAAAAAGGAATGGAAGATCTAGAAAGAGCTAAAATGTGGATAAACCGGGTTAGGCTAAGATCCAATTAAATGGACAATTAATGCATCAGAAGAATGGTGGGCCGAGAAATTAGAGGTATGACTTACATTTTCAACTTTTGTATATCAATTTTTTTTTTAATTACATGAGTGTCCTCGATTTCTGTTATAGGCACTGCCCACAGCAAAAAAATACAAGTAGAGCGAAATTGAGCTGAATTTTGAAGAGAAACTTGACATAATGTTCAAGGGGTAGTGGCAACGGGAAAGCAGGCGTTCACCCCTAGTGAGACGGGGTTTGCAGGAATACCCGATGATTTTACACCAGAGTTGATGGTATTTGACGAAGAAATACACAGTGTTAACCAAAGGGAGATGGGGGAGTGAAGCTCACATATGAAAATGCCCAAGCTAGGAAGAAAAAAGAAAGTAAATGATACTTTTGTGAGAAGCTCATATAACAGACTCATAGATGCTTTTGGAGCACCACCGCCTGCTCCACCACCTGACAACACTATCTTCGATTTTCTTCACACTTTGAAAACCATCCCTGAAGTTGTAGCAGATAAGCACTTTCATGCAATATATATGAAAAAACTTGAGGATTCAACACGTATACACATATTTATGGCGATGAAACCAGAGTTACGAATCAAATATTTACGTGTTATTGTTAATGATTGAGTTTTTATTGGTTTTCAAGCAATGTATTATGTACTATTCAAAGTCACGAACTCATCTGTTATTTGGATTTTTGTTTCTTTTTTAAAATATACTTTTATTTGAATCTTGAATGCATATTAGTGGAGCTCAATAGTTTTTTATTCTTACTGGCTGAGTTTTCTCGTTATTTATTTCTCACTCACTGTATTGATTAATAAATGATAAAATAACTGAGATATTTCTTCCTTTAGGATGAATCCACAACATGAACATCGTAAGAGAATGGCATGGGCTGCATCTATTATCGTATTACTGTTGGAGTATTACCGATCAAGTCATTTTCGTATACCTCGAATGACCTCCAGCTTCATTGGGGATAAATGGGTTGGTGAAATGCTTTTTGGACATCATATTAGGTTCAGTAACATATTCTGAATAATAATACTGATCTTTATGGATCTCTTGCATGAGTTATCCATCAATCACAGATAGCAAGGTTCTTCGAGAACGACGAGATGAGAGGTATTGGCTATAACACTATATATTCTGTCACAGAATGAATCAATTAGGGGTGCTATGGAGAGATTTCACCATTCATCGGAGACAATAAGTCGTTATTTTTCCAAAGGCATACAGGCACTTGCTAGCTTAACCGCTAAAATCACTAAGCCAGAGGATCCGTCATTTGCTAATACTCTAGAACTAATCGAAGTCGATCCCCGTTACATGCCTTACTTTAAGGTAATGTTTCTTTTATTTAATTTTCATAACAACATATAAATATTTCCTAACTTTGTCAAATAAAACTGCATAGGTGCAATTTACAGTACTCACGTTGATGCCCGAATACCTAGTTAGGATAGGATGGCTTACATTGGTCGAAGTGGATCGATTACTTAAAATGTCATGGCGGTATTTGACTTCAACATGTGTTTCACATATTTTATGACAGGCTAGGAAAGGAGTGCACATGATAGTCGAGTTTTCACCTATGCTACTAGGAATAAATCGCAAGGTTTTTCTCATCCGTCTTCAAGTATGTTTTGATTTATAAAATTACAAGTTATAGGTATTTACTACAAATAACAATATCTTCTATAACAGAAAAATACTATTTGGTTGATGTTGGATACCATATGCAGAGGGGCTATCTGAAGTCATATTCAGACACTAGGTATCATACTCCTGATTTTGAGCGTGCAAGTGACAGTATTCGTGGTAGGAAAGAAATGTTTAACAAACGCCACTCCTCTTTACGTCAGGTAATTGAAAGAACGTTTGATGTGTGGAAGAATAAATGGGTCATCCTACGTGATATGTTGTCATATCCATTTTAAAAGCAGGTGCATATTGAGATGACAACAATGACACTTCATAACTTCATACGATGACACCCTTCACGTTTAGATACAGACTTTAGTATGGCTGATAACGAAGAGCCGACAGTCTATGAAGAACCATCAGAAAGCATGATTTGGCCTTCTATTCCTGAGGATGAGAATAAATTTAATGAATCTGTAGTTCATGACGCGGAGGGTGTGGCTGAAATGACTGCTCTGAGGGAGTCTATAGCAGATGCTATACATGGCAGCTAATCTAGCAAGTCTTTCTTTTCTTCGTATATATGTAGATTAATTTTTATTTATATATATATTTTTTAAATTAAGTACTTACTTTTTTTTTTGGTTTTTTTCATAGTTAAACAAACATGACTTCTAGGATATTAGTTACAAAAATAAGTATTTTGTTTTGTTGTGGTCTACCATTTTTGTTGCTCATGTCACGTCAGGCTCATAGCTATGGGAGACAGTTCTACGGTTGTGTCAAGGGTGTTTCTGCTTGTTGCAGCTTCTTTCGTTGGGCTGACAATCCCTCATATTACACTTCCAGCATTCATGAGACTCTGGTGTTTTCTCAGGTTGACAGTGCAGATGACGACAGACGTAGTCAGAGTCTGAAACTAAATATTTTAATATTTCTCATTGTAGTTGTACTTGTATTTGTAATTTTTTTTATTTATTTTGGTACTCACGAGAGTGTGTGAACTATATGTCATTTTTTAGAACAATCTGTGATGATCATATGCTTCTGCAATATATGCTTCTGTTCTACCAATAAGCTATTCTGAATAAGCTGCCTCAAACAGTTTTATCAGATAGAGGCAGGAATGTCATTTAAACACCAATAAACTAATCTGAATAAGCTTCCACAAATAGCAAAACAGATTATTCTAATAATTTGTAGATTATCAGATTATCAGAATAATCTGCTTATTAACAAAATATAAATAATCAACAGCTGCGCCAAATAGACCCTTAGTAGCACTTAACTTATTTTATGTTTCGCTTTTAAAGGACAACATTCTGCGCCATATAACATTCTTGGTCTTATAAAATTTTCCTTTAAGTCCAAGTGGTACTTTTATATCAATCAATAGGCTTGATGCATTCCTCTACTTCAACCAATCAACTTAAATTATTATAATAACATGTCCATCTATATCACCATCACTTTAAACAATCGAATTGGTATATCTAAATTGATCACACTTTTTAATGACTTGATCACCCTTAGTTACATCTCTACTACTAGAGCTACAACTACTAAAATTACATTCCAACTATTTAGTAGATCTCCTCACACAAAATCTTTTGGACTCCAATGTAGACTTTCTTAATTCAAGATTTTCTGGAACTCTTTCTCTAATCTTACTCACACGAAGGATATGATCAACAAAAAAAAAACATCAAGGTACATCTTCATGTAAATGTCTAGTATGAGCATCTATAACTAAATAAAAAAAATATGGTCATATTGATGATCCTTGTTCTAATCTAAATGAGATAGGAAAATACTTGGTCAATCCTCTTTCTATTCAAACAAAATAAAGCTTGTATATACATATCTTTAATGACATGAATATAAGTCATATCAACATCTTTCTTTTCTAGAACTCTCCAAAGGACTTCTCTTGGTATTATTGTAAGGTTTTTTGAAATTAATAAAAATCACAAAAATAATGTCAACACACAAATCTAAAATAGCTACTCTCCTAATCGAATCATCAGATGGTCGGCGTCTAATGTGAACAAACCATGTAAGATGACTCTCTCTAATATTATCTACCAATGGAGCTAAACCAACTCTATCATAAATATATTCATTTCAAATTTTGTTTATAACTCTCAAGCCACTCATCCACCCAACAACACTTAACATTGTTGTATGCTTCTCTTTTAAAGGCCAACTTTCTGTGCTATTGAGCATGTAGGTCGTACCACCATCTTTTAAAATTTTCCTTTTTGTCTAAGTAGTACTTTTCTATCACACAATAAGCGTGATGCATCCCTCCACTTCAACCAGACAACTTAAATTCTACTAATAACATCCCCATTCATATCATCATCACTTTGAACAATAAACCTTTGATATATAAAACATTCACACATTTTAATTATTTAACCACCCATAGTTATAACTCTGCCAATAGAGCTACTAGTGCTAAAATTACATTTCATGTATTTAGTTTTAAATATACTCAAATGTTCCTTTAGAATCCGATGCAGACCTCCAGAATTCAAGTTTTTCCTAAACTCTTTCTCTAGTCTTATCCACAAGAAGGATATCATCAGTAGAAAGCATACACCAAGGTACATCCTCCTACAAATGTCCAACAAGAGCATCCTGATACACCAAATATATATATATTTTTAGATCCATATTTTATAGTCATTTTTGGTGATATTTAATGGAAGGTATTTTTATATTTTATTGCAGGTTATTGATTTTTAAGACTTGAAGCAAAAAGGAATAAAAAAGGATGGAATTTAGAGTCAAAATGACATTTTTTAAGAAATACTCAACGCCAAGAGCATCGCCGACGGCGCAGACTTACAAAACAGATGATGGATTTTACTCAGTGCTGACGGTTCCATTTGACAGAGAGTAGCGAATTAAATTATGGATCACTGGCGTCGACGACTCCAATATCGGTTCAGTCCTTATTTCTAAAAGATTCAATGAATTTGGATGCTTTTTCAAGAGTTTTGCATGCATCTATTGGAGAACCGACTCTAGGCTCTATTTGGGGCCGAAATTGATCATAAAAGGGGCTCCACCTCATTCCTACTTGCTCTTTTTTGCCACACCTCGCCTCCATACACTTTCTCCATCTTCATTCCACCACCATTCAGGAGTCTATTAGTGATTTTTCTTTAAGAGTTTAGAGTTTTTGTGGTGAGATTAAGTGTGAATTTTTCTCTGAGAGTGTTGGAGAAGGAGAAAAGTGAGAGTTTTTTTCTTCCTACATTTCCTAGGAGAGGCTATAAGGGATTTGCTTTGAGAAAGAGTTTCAGATAAGTGTTGTTTATTTATTAGTGTTGTATGAACTTTCTTTTATATTTGAATTTTATGTTTTGCTATATCTTTCTCATGAAGTCGGAGTAGTTTCCTTTATCTTTCTCCCTACTGTGAGATATGATGAAATGAAGAGATAATATGGACGTGCCAATATTAAAATATAAAATAAATTGTGATGATTTTTCAACTCAGAACTTAATTTACTTTTTGATTTGACCTATTGAATTGTTAAAATGTGTTGTGAAACATGTGATCCGGGAAATGGAGTATGAGTTCTATAACAGAGTGAGGATCACATTTAATTTCATAAAGGAGTATTTTGTTCATAGAATTAAGTGCAAATAAATAGGGAAATATATATTATTGGGTGTAGAATTAGAGATTTTAGGGTGACAGACTAAAATTCCCAATTCGATCTTAGTGTTTAAAAACTAAACCGAGAGTTAGCCTTCAGGTGAAGGGAAGTGGGAGCTCTGTAGTGGGAGTCAGTATCCTCCTAGCCTAGCTACAGATTTAGGGACTAAACCTGGGATTAGCCAACGATTTTCCATAACATTGTATTAGTGTCAAGAATTAAAGCTGCTCCTATTTGGCACAATACATATTAAAACCATTTATCTCATCTCATTTTACCAAAATCTCATTATAGTGAGAAAGATGCTTTTTCACATAAAAAATCTTCATCACATAAACATAGTTTAGTAGTTTAGTAGTTTAGTAGTTACTGTTTAAACTTTGACTTTCGGTTTTGCTAATAGTTAAATAATTTAGTTTTGATAATATCTAAGCATTTGAAATTAGTGACAGTAAATTCGTTTTACTTTCTATGAATTTCCTAGTCAAACTTAAACCTTCCCCATGAGATCGATATTTGGGGCTTAAATAGAAAGTCCTTTATTACTTGACAATGATATTTATACTTGCGTAGAATCCTAACATTAAATGCTTAAATTTCTTAATCATAATAATTGCATCAAGCTTTTGGCACCGTTAATATAAACTTTACACAATTATATTTTTCAAGATCAAGTTATTGGTGCCGTGGCCAGAGAAGGTAATGATAAATTAAATAGAGTTAGTAAATTAGAAAATTTAGAGATAATTATAAAAAAAATTAAAAAATCAAAATTCCAAAAAGAAATATATTTTTATTTAAGAGTATTTTTCTTTTTCTTTGCTTATTATATTTGTTTATGCGAAATACTAGATCTGAAGGTTTAGTACCTTACGATTCATAACTAGAACATACTACTAGAAAAATTTGAAAATAACAAAAAGAAATTAAAATTTTAAACAAAATGGCGAATAACTTAGATAATCAAATAAATGAAAATCGGCAAAGACCTTTACAAGATTATGCTAATCCGACAACAGATGAACTTCACTTGACTATTCAAAATCCTGATGTTACTGCTAATTCATTTGAGCTTAAACCTGCTATTATCCAAATGATACAAAATAACCAGTTTGGAGGAACACCTACTGAAGATCCTAACTTACATCTTGTTAATTTTCTTGAAATTTGTGCTACTTTTAAATATAACAGAGTGTCTAATGATGCTGTTAGGCTTAGACTTTTTTCCTTTTTCCTTTTTCATTAAGGGATAAAGCCAAAGCTTTGTTAAATTCATTAGCACTTGGATCTATCAGAACTTGGAAAGAACTATCACAAAAATTCTTAGCTAAATATTTTCCACTCTAAAAAACTGCTAAGCTTAGAAATGATATTACATCTTTTATCAGTTTGAAGGGGAATCAATATATGAAGCTTAGGAATGATTTAAAGATCTTATTAGAAAATGTCCACACCATGCTTTAGCATATTATTTAATAATTCAAACATTTTACAATGGAAGAGTGAGATAACTTAGATCTATTATAGATGCTACCGCAGGTGGATCACTAATGTCAAAATCTTTTGATGAAACACATTCTTTAATTGAAGAAATGACTACTAACAATTTTTAATGGCCCTCTAAAAGGGTAAATCCTAAGAGAGTAGCTAGTATTCATGACTCTGATGCAATGTCTATTTTAGCATATCAAATTGCTGCTATTTTGGAAAAGATTGATCAAATTGGAGTGAACCATTCTCAAATACCCCCAGTATTAGAGGAAAATTCACTAGGGCAAATATAATTGATACTCAATCATCTTATGAAACTTTAAATGCTATAAATAATTGAAATAACAATTCCTATTCTAATTATTATAACGCTTGATGGAAAAATCACCCTAATTTTAGTTGGAATAATTATAACAATTCGGTGAATCCCTCTGGAAATTTGAACAACCAAAGAAATCATAATTATCAAACTTATTATCCTCATGGATTTAACCTAACCCACAAGTTAAGGAAAAGAAGTTAACAATGGAAGAAGTAATGTTGAACATAGGAAATCAAATACAGAATCAAGGGGATGCTATTATAAATATTGAAAATCAATTAGAACATATTGCTACTGCACTCAGTAACAGACCTTCTGGAATACTTCTGAGTACTATGGAAGTTAATCCAAAAGATCAAAATAAGGAGCAAATTAAAGCTATTCAATTACGAAGTGGAAAAGAAGTTGAAACAAAGATGCAAAGAGAAACTGAAGTTGATGAAGAGAAGGAAGAAATGGAAAGTGACCAAAATGAAAATGAACAAACACAAGGTTCTTTAAAAAAACCTTTACCTTCGTTTCCTCAAAGACTGAAGCAGAAGAATAAAGATAAACAATTTACAAAATTTTTGGAAATCTATAAGAAGTTAACGATAAAAATTTATTTTGTTAAAGCCTTGGAACAAATGTCAAGTTATGTGAAATTTATAAAGGATATACTAACTAAGAAAAGAAAGTTTATAGATCATAAGACTGTTGCACTCAGTGAAGAGTGCAGTGCTATTATTCTGAAAAAGCTTCCTGAAAAATTAAAAGATCCTGGTAGTTTTATTATAACTTGTGATATTGATGAAAGTTTTTTGGAAAATCTTTATGTGATTTAAGAGCGAGTATCAATCTTATGACTCTATTGATCTTTAAACGTTTAGATTTAGGAGAGATTTCCCCTACTACTGTAACTCTTCAGTTAGTTAATAGATCAATATTTATCCAAAAGAAGTTATAGAAGATGTATTAGTAAAAGTGGATAAATCTATTTTCCCTGTAGACATTATAGTATTAGATATAGAGGAAGATAAAAGGATTCTTATTATTTTGGGGAGAACATTTCTTGCAGCAGGGAGAGTTGTGTAAGATGTGTAAAAATGAGAATTAATAATTAGAGTAATGATCAAGAAGTAACATTTAATATAAAAAAGCTATGAAATATCCTGCAATAGAAAAATACTATGAATGTTTTGGAATGGAAGTAACTAATTATCTGAGTAATGAGCAATATAAGAATGAGTTTGAAGACAAATTAAAGCAAGGAGATTTTTTTAGAACAAGGATGAGATAAAAGAAGAGGATTTGGATTATATTTAGAACAAATTTAAAACTTTAGACTTGTTGGAAAACAATAATAAAAATCTTATCCCTTCTAGTATTAAACCACCCGAATTTGAACTAAGGATATTACCTGCCCATTTAAAATATGTATTCTTAAGAGAGTCATCTACTTTTCTTGTTATTGTTTCTTTTGAGTTAACTAATATTCAAGAACAAAAATTAATAGGGATGATGAAAAAAAATAAAAAGGCTTTTGGATGGACTTTAGCAGATATTAAAGGAATTAGTCCTTCTATTTGTATGCACAGAATTCTATTAGATGAACAATACAAACCTAAGTTGATCCTCAGAGGAGATTAAGCCCAATAATGCAAGAAGTTGTTAAAAAAGAAATTTTAAAATGGCTAGATGCTGGAATTATATATCCTATTTCAGACAGTGCTTGGGTAAGTCCAATTCATTGTGTTCCGAAGAAAGGAGGAGTGACTGTTGAAGCAAAAGAGAAAAATGAATTAATACCAATAAGAGAAGTAACTGGTTGGCAAATTTGCATTAACTATAGAAAATTTAATATGGCCACCAAAAAAGATCACTTTCCTTTAACCTTTCTAGACCAATTGTTAGATAGATTGACATGAAATAAATATTCTTATTTTTTAGATGGATATACCGATTATCACCAAATTCTAATTGCTCCAGAGGATAAAGAGAAAAAAATATTTACAAGCCCATATGGAATATTTGCTTTTTGTAGAATGTCTTTTAGACTATGCAATGCATCTACAACATTTCAAAGATATATGATATCAATTTTTAACAATTTTATTGAACATGGAATGGAAATGTTTATGGATGATTTTTTTATATTTGGAACTTCTTTTGAATTATGTTTAAATAATTTAGAAGAAGTCCTGGAAGTATGTGAAAAAATCAACCTAGTACTAAATTGGGAAAAATGTCAATTTATGGTTGTAGGAGGTATTTTACTTGGGCATAAATTTTCTGAAAATGACATGGAAGTAGATCCTAAAAAAATTCAAGTTTTTGAAAAATTACCACTTACTAATGTTAAAGGGGTAAGAAGTTTTCTAGGACATGTCGGTTTCTATAGGCGCTATGACGGCGACTTTATATATGCTTAAAAATATAAGTATTTAATAGTGCTGCTAAAAGATTTAATTCCTCAGCAACTGCACCAAAACTTAATAACAATTATAGATTTGATAAAGATAGATGTATTAAATATTCAATAATTGTAAACACACACTTATCAACACAAATATACGTATCGCTCAAGTAATATAGGGCTCTAATGGAGTCCTAGATATCGATCCCACAGGGAGTAGTATTAGAACTACGAACTAAGATTTTAGAAAAGCAATATTCAATCGTAACAACGAAATTCAATTTGTTTATCTGTCACTAATAGGCAATTGAAATAAATATGTAATTTTAAGAACTTTTAAATAACTAATTATACTAATGAGGTTTTTAATGTGATACTCAAAATATAAGAAAGCTTCCATCTCCTTGTCAAGAAATTATAGTGAATGGATAAAGTGAATCAGTTCAATTTTTATTGTGCCAAATACGAGCATACCTATTCTTTACCCTTTAGTTCAGGCATAAAGAACATTGACTAATCATATGCTTGTTTACTGAATCCGCGGCTAGGCTGGGAGGATACCGGTTCTCACTTCGGAGCTCTCATGTTCCCCTCACCTGAGGGCTAACATCTACACTTCAACACCCAAACGATAAGACCGAATTGAGGATTTATACTCTGTCACTCTAAAATCTCCAATTCTACGGCCGATAATTATATTTCCTTATTTATTTGCACCCAACTTCCAAGGGCTTTGACATCTCTGAATCTTGGATGTAATATTCACTTTAGTTGTAAAACTCAACATATTTTAACAAATCAATTGGCTAGATTGAAAGTAAATTAAGATCGAAGTGAAAAGATCATCAAAATTTCTTTAACATTTTCATGGCTTCACCAATTCAAATCACTATTTCACAAATACCAAGACAAGAAGAAAGACAGAGAAAACTACTCAGATCTTATACGGAAAACACAACAAAACTCAGAATTCATTTATAAAATCAAAGTCATACAAACTACAACAATATATAAACTTATCTCTATATTCTCCTCAAGAAAACTCCTCAAAGTTCCTATGAATCTCTTCCTTCCTTTACAGCACATAGAATTCCTCTTCGAAGTGGCAAAGAGGAAGAAATCTCTCACTTTCCCTCCACTCTTACAATCTCTCAAAGAATTCCTCACAAACTAAACTCTCAACACATTACTGGAACTCTTGAACGCTATTCTAACCTTCGAACTCCTCAAACTGCTCTTCTATTTTTGGCCAAAATCTTCTTTTAAAGTTGTGGATGAGTTTTTCTAAGAGTTTCTTAAGCACCCCTCCAAAATTCGTTCTCATCCAATGCTTTGTTAGAAATAACTGCCGAAGTCGCCATCGGCGGCTTTGAGGGCGTCGTTGGGGGCCTCTAGGGCGGCGTCGGCGGGCTTTCTAAGTGAATTAAGTCTGGAGTCTCGAGAAAAAGTTCGTTGTC
Source organism: Phalaenopsis aphrodite (assembly GCA_003013225.1). Taxonomy (NCBI): domain Eukaryota; kingdom Viridiplantae; phylum Streptophyta; class Magnoliopsida; order Asparagales; family Orchidaceae; genus Phalaenopsis; species Phalaenopsis aphrodite. The sequence goes on from NEWO01000385.1 coordinate 17,001, forward strand.
GGTGTCGTTGGTCTAGCCGTCAGTCTAGTCGTCAGCGCCCTAGTTCAATTCTACACATTTTGGTCATTTTCGCTCCAAATTCGCTCCTTTTTGCATCTTTTTGCTCCAATGGCCCTAATTCATCATTCCTGCAACAAACCACAAAAACACCTTTATTTAAAGTGTAATATCATCAAAAAATAATATAAAATAGATATGAAAATCTCAACATATTTTCCTTTGGTTAAAATCCCCCAAACTTAATTATTACTTGTCCTCAAATAATTTTAGTACTATATAAAAGTTATGATCAATGATAGTAAAGTTTTAATTTAGAAATACTATAAGCTTGATTTAGATAAATATCATAGTGAGACTTTAAAAAAAAATTCAAGTAATTAAATTAACTTTGTAGCTACAAGATTATCTAGTCATCAAGTTTAAGAGTTATAGTCTTCTATTTATTTCAAGAATGACTATATGTTGCAATATTAAGTCACTTAGAATATTCAAGAGATAGAAACTTCATGAGAACTCTACTAGTAAAAGATCTAATTCCATAAATATAAGTTCAGAAATGTATTTAAGTTTTCCCTTTAGGTAGGTCCAGTAAAGCCAATTTTTTATTAGGCATATCCTCAAGCTTCTCCTCACTTCCATACTTTTTCTTTCTTTTCTCTTTTTCTTCTTTTCATTTGGATTGCTTTCAATCCTATATATATTTTTCTTTTCTTTTCACGGATTGCCTTTCATTTTCCTTTTTCAAGTGAGGATTAATATATCTAGATAACCTTTAATAATTTTGAACTTCACTTTTCTTTCCCTAAATTTGAAACTCAAAGCATTTCTTTACCTTATAAATATTTCATAGTTTTTACATCATTGAGCCTCAATCTTTTCTTCTCAAATGAATTTTCAGATTATTAATACTTCAAAGTATAGTTTCCCATACTTTAAATAGTTAATTATAATCTTGTTCTCTTATACTAAATATCTTAAGTTACAAAAATTAATTTTCATTACAAAAATATTTCTTTAAATCTACTATAATATGGAAATAGTAACAAAAATATAGTTACCTGAATTAAATTCACTACATAAAATCATATAAATATTTTTTTTTGAAAATATTGAAATAGAGGACATCTAAAAGTTAATCTTTTTCTTCCTTCCCCCAAACTTAAATTTATAAATATGAAATAATACACGTGGAAAGAAAAACTATAAATATAAATCATACCTTAGTATTGTAGGAATTTTTATCATTCTGAAATTTCTGCAGGCCTTCTCAAATTTCAACTTCACCTGGTCTGTAATATTAGGAGCTTTCTACACATATAAATCATTAGAGGAATTTCTAGGTAATGAAATTTTGAAATAATTATAAAACTGAAATTTAAATAAGCATAGTATTTCCTAACACAACCAAAATACTAAACAATTAAAACTAAAATGTGAAATAAAAAAAAATTCACATTACATTATAATCCACAATACTACTCAACATCTATTAAACTACACATGTGCATTTAACTATAACACTAACTTTATAACAAAAATTAAAATTATCCATGTACACAGAATAATAAAAATGAAAGTCCAAATACACAAACATCCATTTCTATTACAAAAGATCACAGAAAATAAAAATACAAACATAAGTACATCAATTTCATTCTATATCAAAATCCCAAGCTATATCTTCATCTCCTTGATCAGCAGCTGGATTGGGTTGATACTGAGTATATCGAGGGCACTCATAAAGCGTAACATCAGGCTCACCTCTGTAGTGTCGGGCCTGAGCTTCATAATAAGCTACCACAAATTCGAATGCCTATGCAGGTACTCATTATCATAATCATGTCGGCGTTCTAAACCTCCAATCCTTTCACTTATCAATTCTATGCTCTTTCGTTGCAAGGTCAACTCACTCATCAAATCAGAGAGGGTAGGGGAACGAGAAAGTGGAAGGTCATAACTTGTAGAGGGGACATCTCTACTAGTAGAAGGTTCTTCACTTCTACTCCCAATTCTCCATTTCTCATGGGATTCATAAGTCTTTAGATTAGTCTTACTAAAGGGTTTCATATGATAAACCTCATCTCCAAATTCTACTCTAAAATGTTTGCAAATTACATAAATAAGTCCAGGATGTCATAGACCTCCACTAGTCTCACTCCTCGCTGTAGTTAATATATTCTTAAGAATTATTCTCCCCACATTTATAGTTCTACTATTTTGAATACAGAAATTCAAAATAGCTCTATCTCTAGTTACCTCACTATGGTGATAGGTCGGTAACAGAGTAGAAGAAATGAAATAGTGCCACGCCTTAGAGGTGACATTCAACATGGAAGCAGAAAAATTTACCTGTTCTCGTTGTTTTATCTTCCATGTTCCTTTCCCATCAGTGAGAAAGTTGATCACATCATTGAGGGGCCTTCCATCATACTAAAGGATTCATAGTGGCAGCTATAAGAGTTCACAACTTCATAGAAAGTGTTTATGTGGGCGGCAGTAAACTCAATAGGGAATCTACACACTTGAACGATTCCATCATCAGAATAAATCACATTGGCGTAGAAATATTTCACAACATTTTTATCAGCTTTATTGGTGGTGTAACAAAATATTTCCCACCTCTGCTCGGTAATAACTCGTTTGATTTCTCCTCCCGGACTTTCAAAAACTCGATCTTGTATGCACTTCTTTCCTTTAAATATGAAAGTAAATTTTGTTTGAGCCATCGCATTGACGAAGCGAGACTCGTCGAACTCAACTCTTCTCTTTTGTCATGGAGCCATTTTAATCTAATCAAATTTATAGAAAAATTCCAAAAATTACTTTAAATATGTAAATCATGGCTTCCAATAGTAACTCTAAGAGTTCAACAATAAAATCCATGAATTTCTTCCCAAATTTTCTTCACATTCTCAAATTTTTTGGATCTCCTCAATGTGGAGAAAATTCATGGTGCAAAATCAAATATTTTTAGCTTGGAGTGAAGCTTTTACCTAGAGAAGATCAAATTCGGTGTCAAAAAGTCTTGAAATTGTCTCTCAATCCAAGATCTTTCATGCCCAAAGTAAAAAAAAATAACGTTTTTAGGAGGAAGGGGATGATGAATAGTGGTGGTTGACTTGTCAAAATCATGATTAAATGTGTTTTTTCGTGAGCTCGCCGTCGGCGGGGTCAATGGCACCGTCATCGCACTTAATTGGAATTTAAATCTTAAGTCTCGGGAAAATCCCACCGTCGGCGGCGTCGAGGGCGCCGTCGGCGGGCTTTATTGATTTTGTCCAAATTTTGGATTTTTGCGATTTCGATCAATTCCAAGCCTAAACGAAATCTGTTTAATCCTTATAGACATAATTTAAATTAACTAAATGATGTACTTAGCACATATAAACTTTCAAAACACAAAATATCACATTTATATATAAATTCCAAGGGGTACAATATATGTTACATAACACACCTAAGTTTGGTATTTTCTCAACCTCAATACATTAATTCAGTGTCGCAATCCAAGCCACAACACTCAAAAAGCTGAAAACAAAACATCTTATGCTTAGTCTCAACTATACAGAGATCTATAAGCATAATTCTAAAGCAAAGCAAATACAAAGTTCAAATCAAAATAGATAGATAGACATATAGGTAGAAATATAAATCTACTAATCCTCAGACTCGGTACTCGATTCTCCTCTAAGATCGCCCATTGATTGCACATGAACGAAGCGGTTGTAGAAGGGTCGAAATGGAAATTCTTCAGTAGAATCCTCCTCTATCAGTTTCATCCTCTTCATCAGTCGTATCAAACTGTCTTCTAAATGTCCAGAATGTTGAAAAAGTTCCTTCATCCTCCAGCCCAGATGATCGAAGAAATCATAGATATTATCAATTGCATTCATGACATTTTGTACCTCCTTTTCCAACTTCTTGATTCAGCGTAGGATCACCAAAGACTTATCAGGGACTAAGGGTTGAACTGACAGTGAATTCTGAGATGATTGATCAAATATCATGGCCATGTAATTTTCATCTTCAAATGATGGGAATCTTTCAGTTGGATCCCAAGGCTTCCAAGGCTGCATTACTTTTTCTGAATTCTCATATGACACTTGAAACTGACTGCAAAGTGAGAAAATTGTGGAGGGGTGTCCAAGCCCATAAGTTGATCTGTGAAAGATCAGGCCCAAAATCGACTTCACAATTATAGATCCAATGTTGATTGACAGTTCCCTTTGAATGCAGTAATTCAAAATGGCACTTTCTTTAGAAACCTTACCGATCTTCATTGTCGGTAACAGTTTCGTAGAAATGAAAAAGTGTCAATGTTTAGAAATGGGATTCAGGAGTGTTGCAGAAAAACTAACATACTCATTTTCTCTTGTTTCTCAATCGTCAGTTTCGTCTGTTAAATACTGGTAAATCTCATTCATCTAGTTTCTCGTGGGGACGAAATTGGAATAGTGGCAGGCATGAACATTTTCTATCATATATAATTCGTTAATCCGTGTAGAAGTGAAAGTGATCCATCTTCCTCGCACATAAACAACTCCTTGGAT
>NEWO01000385.1:73827-95544 GCA_003013225.1 Phalaenopsis aphrodite
ATGAAGTGTTAAAGCCTTAGGGGCAAATGTGTAATTTTTGAAATTTGGCCTTAATTAACAGTTAGGCTTAATTCAAGGAGGGAAATGGGCATCCTCTGATCTTAATTTGGATGTTTGAAACACAAGGGGTTAATTGGCAGAAACCAACCTCACTTTCTTAATTGAAAGATAAGTTAATAAATTTCTAAATTATTTAAATTTGGAAGTTTATTAAAATAAAATGAACCTAGGACTTAGGGTATGACGATTGAAGTCAATAATTAATCAATTTAATACCCCAATTTGATTTTCAAATGAAATAAATAATGAATCATGACCACCTAAAGCTTAACATTTTCAAAACTAATTAAGACACTCACCTAGGTCTTAAGGGCTTAACAGTGACTTAGGCTAAATCAAGTTTCATTTAAATAAAGATTAGAAAAGTAAATATCATTGAAAATTAGAACGTCTTTCAAACACTACAAGCCCAATTAGGACCAAAATTTGGCTAAGTGTTCTAGTAACACTAACTTGCCTTTTTAAGGGTCTTCAACCACATAATATTCAAAATTAAATTACAAACGATAACTACCTTACTCTTAGGGATAATTGAGACATCAATACTCACTGAGCACCAAAGGTATTTATAGGATGAATTATTAAGCAACATAATAAGTTTAAAAGAACTCAGGATTTCGATCAGGCAGCGAGAGAGTAGCACGGACCTGCTTCTTTCTCTAGATATGTTGGATACCTCAGAGATCTACTAAACTTAATATGTTTTGCTTGGAAAATATCATCCTTAATCAAATTAATAAGGACCCACCAAGATATGATCTAGGGTTAGGTAGGTCGTCAAAATTTTATTTCCCCATTGCATATAAACTGCCTTAACATGCTTTATGAGTTTCAAGTGGTGGAACGAGAAGACTCGCCAGGTACGCTTTTACAGTTTTTAGCGCTGTTTTTTTTGTACCTTCATACTGTACTTTATACCTGCAAATTTGCATGCTAAAAAACGACGCCACTCTGCATAAAAACTAAAACTATCAGGATAGCCACAAAACTAAAACCAAAACTAAAACTAAAATAAACTAAGATAAAATTCACCTCCACAACATTCAAAACATAAAACAACTCAAAATTTAATCACAAACATTACACAAAACTACAATTGCAACTAAATTAAGATGTCTTTATCAGATGATCAAGAATCTCTCGGAGGAGGTAACCTACGGTTGCTAACGAGACTTCCCACGGTCTAAATGAAATTATGGAACTCATTAAGTTGAGTTTAGTAAATTCATTTGGACTAAGTGAATCCAATAGAAAATAGTGGTGCCGGAACGAGGGAACCGTGGGATCCTAACCAGTGTTGCTCTAATCAACTTTAACATGCCCCCATAAAATTTAAAGAACTTCAACCATAAGGCAACCTAATTTGACATTATAACTTGACACACTAGAAAACTCAAACTCATCACGGCAAGGAGCTTGGAGCTAACATGGTGGGCAACACGGCCATCTTCAATAACAAAACCTGTCTTCCCCAGCTAAACCAATATTCCTTTCTTAGAAATAAACAACAAAGCCATAGGACCTCGAGGTTTCTTGCTTATGCAACGTAAATCCTCGTCTTATCTTTAGGCCTTTTTACAACCCAGCTATACAATATAAGCCCTAACTCGTCTTAGGATTTCAAGGTTGTCGTCCTTCATAACCTAAATGCTCACATCTTCCAGGCTATTTGTGTGATCGTTTCATACAAATATAAGTCCTAACAAATAAAAATTGGCAGGATGAAACACTTAAATATTTCTCCTCAAAACTGATGTCAAACATTAGGATAGCTTGAGAAGTCACTGAGGTTCTCCTCTGGATCCATAACATCCCCTAGTTCTTCCTTCTTTGGACTCTACAACATAATGTTCCAAATTTGAACCAATCCCTTTTCACACAGCTACGTCCGATTTCATTGAAAAGTCCTACCCTTTGAGACTCCTTAAAGATAATATTTCCTAATTTTTATCGAGAGTCTTCTTAGGTGACTTTGGTCATTTAGATGTAATTAACTATAGTGGCTTGCCCTTATAGAAAGCATGTATGAACCTAGCTAATATAAACCTTATTTAATTCTTTATATTAAATAGGGGAACTTGTCGGCAAATACAAAGGTTTTACAAATGGATGTCATATATTCTTTAGTTTATTTGATCGAGTCTCATCCTCAAGTCTTGTGTTTATCCTTTGGGATAGATACAAGATTTGAGGCACAATGCTTTTTCATTTAAACTATGAAAAATATGGGCTCAGTTTGATTTTATATTTTTCTAAAACTATATATATATATATATATATATATATATATATATATATATATATATATATATATATATATATATATATATATATATATATATATATATATTAAAATGTCCTTCCAAAGCGGGTGATGAGATTTCGATTCTAGTGACCAACAGCTTCTTACGGGCAACTCCTCCAACCAAAAATAGCACTGACACACATTAACTTAATTCCTTTATAATTTGCACATTATTATGTGTCTCTTTTATTCTTAGATATTGGGATCAAAATACTCTTCCTTCACTCCTTAGACATGTTTTAGTTTTTAAAATAATAAAGAGTTTAGTAAGCCAGAAAATCCTAAATCTCCTAAATATTTCCACACTTCTATTAGAATATCAACAGGTCTTATTGATTTTTCACCCTTGCAATGGTAAAAATAATATTAATAGTTTCTAATAGTTTTCTTTAAAGCATTATCAACTTTTCTTTACTAATGCAATGGTAAAAATAAAATGTCTTATTCACTACTGGTCGATCGTATTTTTAGAAATTGCATTGAAAAGTTTATTAAAATAGATATTGAATGTCTTCCTCTAAGAAAATCAATTTTCATTTTCATCTTTAATACACTTGACTTAAATTAAATATTTACTTTTCTTTCCTCTTTGTTTGGCTACTTTATACATATATATTTTCACATTCTTTAGTCTCTAAAATATTATAAGAATCACTAAAGACAGAATTTTTAGCGTCACAAATTAATCTCTTAGACTTCCTGTGGAACACCTTATATTTTTCTATTTCTTTAAGTTTTTACATTTAAAATAATTTTTATAACACAACTTCTTATATTTTATCTTCTTTTGGACATTATTATTCCACCACCAACTAATATAATTTATAACTTTTTTTCCTTTTGATTCTCCATTTTCGTCATTTATTTAATAGTGCTTGTCCCACATAGAATTTGCTTCTTCATAAACACCCCAAATCTTAAAATCCTGAAGTTTTATCATAAAATTAATTTTATTTTTGTCTTTTAAGCACCCCCATCTATATTTAAGATAATATCTTCTTATATATTTTATCTTATACCACTTTATCTTAAAATCCAAAACTAATAATCAATATTGAGTACTTAAATTTTCACATGGAATTACCTTACAATTTTTACACTCTCAATGATGTACTTTCTCATAAGAAAATAATAAATTTGTGTTTTATTAAATCCTTTCCTATAAGTAATTATATGTTCATCTTCTTTCTTAAATAAAGTATTAGTAATAATAAAAGCATACATTAAAGAAAAATTTAATATGGTTTTATCTGCTTCATTAATCACTCCAAAATTGTAACTGCCATAAATATTTCTAATATCTTCCAATACTCTACCAACATGCCGACACATTTAGGTCTACTCCAATAAAATTTTCCTCTTAAAGAGGTATTATTTGTATTAATTCTTCTTTGTCATTCCATTTTTTATTTTGGAATCTATATTTAGACCTATTTAAGGAGCATAAGCACTTATAACATTAAAAATCTTAGTATCAACAACAATCTTTAGGACTATAATTCTATCTTCAATTTTATTAATTTTTACAGCATAATCTACAAACTCATATCTATAATTACACTTACACCAATATAATAACAACTTGTGAAAATTGTAACAACTCCTGCCACAAGTCTCTGCTCCACAAAGCTACTCAATGTTTGCACCAAGACTAATCAAGACCGTCCAACTACAATAGATTAATCATGAACACTTCTCTAACCAATCCAAATCTACACTCTCTTAATATTCTTTTTTTACTGTGCCAAAAATTTTAGGATAACTTTTAATGAAAAGTTATTAATTCCCTTTGCTCTCTTCAACATCTCGATAATCTTCATGGAATCAGAGCCACCATGCCCTTACAACATCTCCATTCTTCCCTCTGGCATGATAACCTTCTCTTCCTCCAATACCTCCTTTAGCAACCGTTCCACAAATTAGCAAACTCCTCTACTGAGCAACAACCCAATAACTACCCAACTAAAGTTCTTCCTAAGAAACATCCAAAGCCTCATCTTCATCAAGCTCAACTCAAAAAATCACCCAACATAGAATTCCCAAGTCCTCAAACTACTTTGAGCAAATGACATGAAAACTTCTTTGACAGTTCCTGCCTCTATCACTTCAAGCACATACCTGACACCATCAGCATCCCTCACCTTAATCCTGATTTCACAAAATGGATGTTGATAGATTAAAACCTAGTAGCGGCCTTTTCTCTGTTGTCTCCTCATCCATTATTCCATATGTACTATCGTTGAACACTTGTCATGACATATGAATAATTATCGAGCGTCAACCAAAAACCTCTAATCGCTTCAGAATGTCCAACTGAGGAATGAGCTCCACCATATCAGCATGTTGAACAATTTTATGACCCAAAACTTATCTCAAATCAAAGCTAAGATTTATGCCCTAGAAGTCTTCAAAGCTTCCATAAATTTAGAGGAAATCGTTCATTACACCATCAATGAATTACCTTCTACATATCTTTACTTCAAAATCATTAAGGAATTGTGTACTTCTACCCCTCTTACCGTGTCCCAAGGATGAGGAAGAAACCATAACGCCTCATACATATCCAACGACAATTGTAATATTTCCTCCTCTCGCTCCACCTAAAGTATCAACAACCTCCATTACATTCAGCTCCAATGACTATCACATCACAGATTTAAAGAATAATTGCATGATCCTTAAAGGCTCCTGCATTCGTGGACTCTACCCCATCGCTCCTCCAACCATCAAGCACCCATAAACATCACTTGTTCTCATTTTGATTCAACACATCTTGCAATTCTAGAACCAATGACTTAGACACTCATCACCTCAAAAGAAATCAATAATCACCTCCATAAATCCTTCTTTATGAACTTATTTTAAATATTTACATTGTAATACTTGAAAAGTAGCTAAGAGTCACAAACTTCATTTTCATGTATCTACTACTATGTCATCCTCTCTACTAGAATTTATTCATACCGATGTATTGGGTCTCCCCACTTTATTTTTACAAGCTTACAAATACTATTTGGTTTTTGTTGGTGATTATTCTTGGTTCACGTGGTCTATCTTCTTTACAACAAAAATGACACAACCAAAATATTTCTTGAATTCAATGCAATGGTTGAAAATCAACTTCCATTTAAAATAAAAGGAATTCTTACTTAATGGTTGCGGAGAATACCTCAATACAACTTTCAGTCGCCAAATTGAGAAAGTATATTTTTAACTTAATATAATGTATACATATTATAATTTTAGAAAGTAATAGTTTTAATTTTGAAAATATGAGATTAAACCAATCTCAAATAAATAATAGTTTAAATAAACGAGTACAACACCGCAAACAATGTATCTATTCAAGGAATTGACACATTATTTACTAGTGAGGCTCGATTGAATAAACTAAAAAATTCATGACATTTATTTTAGTCTGTTAAATCATTTATGTTGACCAAGGAATTTCCCCTATCTAATATGAAAGATTAGATAGGGTTTATATTAAGCTGGATTCTAAAGTTTCCTAAGAGCAAGCCTCTATAGTTAATTACATCTTAGACAACTAAAATGTCTAAGAAAACTCTTGATTTGGATCAAAAAAGTATTATCTTCAAGAATTTCAAAATGTAGGACTTTTTCCAGCAAATTGAACTACATAACCCCTCAATTTTCAGCCACTCAAACCCACTGACTTTTTCCTCCAAATTGGCATCGTTCAACCCTCCATCTAAGCTCCACTCTGCACCCACTGGCTAGCCCAATTGGCCACCCTTTCCTCCTCTGTTTAAACAACTCCTTCAAGATCAAAAAAGGTGTTGACAATTGCTTGAGGAAAGTACTCTACATTGCTCACGGAGCTCCTTCCAGCCTTGCTGAGTTCAATCCTACCATTTTCAGCCACTCAAACCCACTGCCAAACCCATTGAATTTGAAAACCAGGGTCTTTTTTTGTAATTACACAAACCCTCACCAAAGTTTAAATTAAGTCACCAAAAATGTTCCTCAAACCAAAAGAGGAAGTTGCCCATCAAAACCCCTCTCTCCCGAGCACTCATACCCACCTCTAAACCAAGGCTGCACCACCTTTTAATTGAAATCCTACTTAGAACCCATACTAGAGCAAGGTGACACTTTAAGGATGTTTTTTGGACTACAACGAAGCTTCTACAAGCACCCAATTGAGGCCTCACCTCTTGGGCAAAGGTATATTTCAAAATCCTTAAATTTGATCTCTATTTCACTAATTGTGAAGAGAAATTTCATTTCATACGCATGTAACCATATAGATGGGTTTACTTTGAGTAGATGAAGCTGTAGGAACAAATCCCATGTGATTTGGTTGAGTATCAAACAAGATTTTAGAGTTTTAGTATGAACGATTCTTGGTTTAGAACGCTTGGGGACGATGAACGGGTGTTGTCCATTCGCGCGTGTATTGATCCAACGATGGAGGAGAAGTCGGATGGGAGATATGTTCGTGAACAATGGGATGCATGGCACGCTAAGGTGTAAAGCGCATCGAATCAAAACGCGCCAAGTGTGCCTTCGAAACTTTAAAATTCTTGAAGATATAACCCTAGCCTTAATCGAGAGTTTTCTAAGAATTTTTTTTCTTCCTAAGATGCAATAACCTATTAAATGTATAACCTTACCCTTATAAAAAGTTAGTAAATGAGATTAATCTAAATCATATCTAACCTTTTAGATAGGTAAAGAAAAGATTTGTTCGTTTAAACACGACTCATCAAAACTAATTTTTTTTAAAAATAAATGAATCCATTTTAAAGTAGTGTTTTTACCTTTGAGATAGTATATTACTTTTGATGCCTTCTTTAACTATTTAAATAATTAAATATTCAAGAATTGTCTAGTATATTCAAAAATAAATCAATAATAATTCTTTATTAGTACAACTTTATCTCAATATGTTTACTTTGACTATCACTGGTACTATTCTTAGAAAAAAAACACTACAGTTGAATTGTCGCAATAAATCATTAATGAACTAGATATTGAATCTAAAAGTCTAGGCCTAGAAATAAAATTCTTCAACCATACATCATGTGACGTAGCCTCAAAACAAGACACAAACTTAACCGCCATAATAGAAGTAATACCTAAAATCTGCTTTAATCTCCTCCAGATTGTTCCACCAATAAATATTAAGATTAATCCAGATGTTAATTTTTTAGAATCAACAAAGCTTGCCAAGTTAGAATCAAAATACCCTGTCTTCTTCAAACTATCAACTCTTCTATATGTAAGCATGCACTCTTTAGTCCCTTGAACATACTTCATCATCTTTTTTACAGCTTGCCAGTGATATATACATGGATTACTCTAATATCTTCCTAACATTTCATTTGCAAAGGCTATGTTAGGTATCATGCAAATTTAAGCATAAGCTAAATTTTTTATAGCTGAAGATATGTAATATTTTTCATTTCCTCCCTTTAAAAATCATTTTCTAGGCACTAAGTTAAACTAGAATTGTCAACCTTTATAATAAGAGCTATGTTTGGCAAATTTTCTTTCATTCTAAATATCTCCAAAGTCTTAATAATATAAGACTTCTGGGGTAAATCAAAATGGTCTTGAAATCTATCTCTAAGATCATAAAATTTCATATCCAGATAACAAATATCTATTTGTATGATTTTCAATATGAATGTACTCCTCTTTGCATTTTTTTTTACTTGTTAGTTTGTCTAACCTTTATGCAACTTACAGAAGTAACAAAATCAGTGAAATTCAATATATAAAGTATCCCTTCATTCATTAATCTTTTAGTTCTATCTTTGGAGATATGACCTAATCTTTGGTGCACAGCCTAGAGAAATTTTTGTTTGTAACAATTGTTTAATGCTAGATTGCATCACATCATGGGTAGAAGAATTTTGCAAATTAATGTACAAATTTTCATCAGATAATATACCATTCCCAATAAATTCAGATTTGTAATACAAAAAAATAGAAATTCTAAGAAGTTAAGGAAATAACAAAAATTTAAAAGTCCTGAAATTGAAATTAAGTTTCTAAGATGTTAGGTACATAAAGTCTTTTCCAGTTCCAAAGTAAAACCACTACTAACTACTAAATAACATGTTCATATAGCTTCTATATGTGAGTGCATCTGCTTCCCAAAATAGATGTGTTGCTCACTTCCTATTAGCTTCTTTAGGCTTTTCATATGTTGTAAGGTATTACAAATGTGAATTGAAGAACCAAAATCAATTCACAAAGTTTTTTAAATGATATTAGCCATATTAGATTCATAACAAACAAGTGAGAATATTTTACCTTTTATGTCAAGCCAATCCTTGAATTTAATGCAATCCTTCTTCATGTACTTTTTTTTACATAAGAAACATTTGGATTCCATTTTTATTTCAAAATGGAGTAGTAAATTATCCTTCACTTTCTTCTTCATTTTTCTTTGGCTCTAGTCCTTTTTGTGTGTAGATATCGTTGCATTTCATAACCAACCTTCCTTCTACTTGAACACACATGTACATAAGTTCATTAGTTGATCATTTATCTTTATATGTGTTATAAGATATCTTGAAAGGAACTTATTACTATGGAAGGGTGTTCAAAATATAGTGAGCTAAAAAGGGCTTACATATAAATCTAAAGAGTCTTTAATTGATTTACAATGTTCCACATTTGCATAATGTGTTCTTGCACACCTTTTAATCCAGTCAGCTTCAAAGATGAGAACCTTATTATTAGGGTAATAGCAAGAGCTTTATCTGAAGTCCCAAATTAGCATTACTCGGTTTTTATTTGGCATATAGTAAACCTGAGAAGAGTGAATTGCTTTGTAGCAGAAACAATCTTTTCCAAACCAAGTAGACTTCTTGCTCGAAACGGTAATAATAAAGTTAAAGATGAATCAATGGTGAAAAAAGCACAATAATGTAGATTTTGGGAATCAAGAATCAGAATAATGCTAATTATAGCAATAATAGGCTTTCCAATCATGTTGAAGTCTAAGGAAATAAGAGCCTTAAAGATAGATTTACTTGAATTCCAAGTGTCATATTGAAGTAAGAGAAAACCATTGATACAAACATTGAAAGTAAACTTCATTCTTATCTAGATAATTAATTCCATGACTTTTATAGGGCTAAAACATTGAAGGAGCACATTTCCAGAAGGATCTGTAATTTTAGAGACACCAAATAAAGAAGAAATTAGTGGAATTATAAAATCTCCAAATCAAATATGTAAAAATTGAAGTTTAGGTGCTAGATATGTAAATACATAAGAAGTAAGTGGTATGAGGGTAAATCTTCCTTTCTAAGAACTTGCATGCAAGTTTTAACACAAAGATGTATAGAGTAGTATGTTAAATAAAACCAAGAAAAAAATTCATGAGTTTACTCTATGAAACAACTCGCCTGCATTTATTCGATGGAAGAAAACAATCCATTCATGCCCTTTTTTATTTTTATTTTTTAATTTTTATCCCATGGGTACCCCTTATTTATATAAGGTTGCTCTTTATGCATGAATAATCCCATACCTCCTTAGTTATATAAGGCTCATCTCTTATGCAATTAAGAAGCATTGCATCAGGCTCAAATTTTTTAGTGCCTACTGTGACAAACTTAAACTTTTCAAGCCAAAATACCTTAAAATGAGATAGGATTGGGATATGAATGACAAAACTTTTTCTTTAAGCTTAACACTCTCAAGTCAAACATTATTTTTGTTAATAAGATAAAATGTTTGGGAATAAGTTTGATCATGTCCTTTAAAAAAGAATATTCTAGATTAATGCTAAAATTTATCTCAATATAGAGTGAAGGTTTTATTATATTAAATTAGATGGAAAAGAAGCAAACCAACGTGGGCAAAAAAAAAAATGTTAGGTGTGTACAACGTGCCTATGAACAATGAATAACAAACGAGCAAGCTTGTATGCATACTCTCCCTACACTCTCATGCCTCTTATTCACTGCCCGTAAATGCGTTGCACGCACCTAATATTTTCTCGACACATAATCCTCTGCATAAAAAATCTTTTGATGAAATTTATTTTTTGCAGGAATTGGCTTAATTTTCTTAATCACAAACAAAAGATGCAAACGCAATGAAACATAAGATTAATAAATAATTTTTACGTATACTGACTGTACTTTATATCCGCACTTAGTTATCTACCACTCTTCAATGAGTTTATTTTCTTATACCTTATTATTTTAATTTATTTCATGAAAAAATGAATAAATTCAAGGGGAAAAAATTTGTGAAATTTGTAGAAGCCAAAAACAATGGAACAAATGAGAACAAGAATGAACGTAAAAACTAAAGAAATGAAGTTATGAGCAAAATAAGCAAATTTTATATTTTAATCTAGACTGGAATGCTAGTCATTTACTATCAAGGACTCGCATTTAAAATTTCAACCGAAAAAGCAACGCTGTGATGCTAATCTTGAGCATTGTGGCATTGCACATTAGAGAAAATTGCTACAAAGGTGAAGAACTTGGTGTTAAGGCGCCACAAAGATGAATATTTTCGTTTCAACCAGTTCTTAGATGGTCGAAAGAGTTATATAGTATTTAGAATGAGGTAACGGGAAGAAATATAATTAAGTGAGATTTTTTAGAGTCATTAAATGGGAGGAGACTAAGGAAACAAGGAGAGAAGAGAGAAGAAAGCAAGACAAATTCAGGAATAAGAACTTAAATTTGATTCTATTTTCTCTATTCCACTTACCATTGTTCATGAATATTGCAGATGTTGATATTTTCTTCTTCAATTATTAGAATGATCAAGCGCTAACTTTTGGCTCATTTATAATCAAGTATTTATATAATATAAGTGCTAAAATTTCTTCTTTTGAGTTAATAAAATAAATATAAATGAGTTCTTTTATCCAACACCGAGGGATTTTAATATGCAGTTCTAGATAGAAGTTAATGAGATGTTTTCTGGCATTTTCCAGTTTTCCGTTCTTTTTATTCGTCCCCCAGCCTTCACTCCAATGTGAGCTCAGAGCAATATCGAGGTAAGAGATCAGATCATGGCGACCGATAGCACCCCCAGTGCCACTCCCACTACTGCTGAGGCGGCATCCCTGCGCATCTTTGCCGGCGCCGACTCCTTCGGCTGCAAACTGAAGGATGCCCTAATTACCCACCTCCGCTCCCTTCCCGGGGTCGAAATCGTGGATCTCGGCATCGACGCGTACTACACCATCGCCGAACAGGTCGGCCGGCGCGTCTCCTCCGATTCCTCCGTCTCGACGGAAACACGTGGTCTCCTCGCCTGCGGCACCGGTACGGGTGTCTCCATCTTCGCCAACAAGTTACCCCGCGTCTACGCCACCACATGCACCTCCGTCGCCGACGCCGTCAACACCCGTTCCATCAACAACTGCAACGTCCTCTGTGTCTCTGGAATGTCCACATCACCGGAAGATGCACTCAAGATTCTCGATGCTTGGCTCAAAACCCCATTCAAATCCCCTTGCCCTGCCTCCGGTGACCAGCCCTGGCCGACCGATATTCAATCCTTCCTCGAGAATTCCACCGCCGAGATGGCCCAAATCCCTCAACCCGATTCCTCTTCTTCAAATTGCGCCATCTGTTGCTTGAGGAAAGAGCTGGTGTTCCAGCCGGTGGAAATCATGCCTGGCGCTGAGATGAAGATTGTGAGAGAGAGCCCAACCTCAGCGGTGGTAAAGTTTAAAGCTGGAAGCTTGGAGCCGGCTCACCACCACACATTCGGGCATGATGTGCTGGTGATGAAAGGGAGGAAGAAGGTTTGGAATTTAGATAAAAACGAAAGCTATGAGCTCGGTGAAGGAGATTACTTGTTTACACCAGCAGGAGATAAGCACAGAGTAAACTACTTTGAGGACACTGAGTTCTTCATAAGGTGGGATGGGGATTGGGATATCTTCCTGGATGAAAGCCTGGAAACTGCCGCTGATGCAATCAAGCTGGAGCTTGAAGGAAGTAAGTGATGTGCTCTCTTCCATATCTTCTGCAGAAATCGTATGAGTAATAATATTGAAGTTTGGGATTTGTGTTGTCGGCATGCTATCACTTTGAACATTATGGAGCGGTCTTTTTTTTGTTGTTGTTGTTCTTGTGGTTATATCTTAGAAGTCTGCAAACATGTTTGTGTAGTCTCTTTGCTATCATTTTGCTTGCAATTTGTGACCCTACGTATTGAGTATCACTGAGTCAGATTCTGTACTGTGTTTTGGCTTTGTAGCTCATGCGGAAGGCAATAAATGGTGTGGTGGCATGTAATAAGATATTGTAAGCTTTGCTGAATAATAAAGGGTTGCTATTGGGTCAAGTTTTTTCTTGTATTGTGATACGATATTGTTTCATGAATTTTGATAATCTGCAATTTGAGAATGCTGGTAACTCCAGAAATTTGATGAGGGAGGAATGGAGAGGAGAAGAACAAATTAAGAATGATAAATGACATTTTGAGGCTCCTGATAACTCCAGAAATTAGGAAGCTGGAGAGAAGAAGAAACAGATGTAAAAGGAGATGCTTACCACATGTATATTCTATTCCTCAATGTCTCTAAATGGAGTTATTCATAGAATACAAGATTATTAATCTTTTTTTAATCAATATATTAACTAATTAATAATCCTTAATAAACTAATACAAGATATTAAGTATTTGATATTTTAATTACTCTATCATATTGTGTTTTGATCGTTTGAAAACAGTTTTTATTAAACCAAAGAAAAGCCCTGACGGAAAATTGTAATGATTGATGGAGCTTTTTTAATTGCATTTGTGAATATAAATTGTTTTTAGTCACACAACTTAATGTTATTTATGTAACATTTAGACATGTTAGCCCCGAGGTTTTATTTGTTTTGGGAATCAGATCAATACGTTAAAGGAATTTGGATGAACTCAGTTTGCTGGATTACGTTTAGTTGTGTCTGGATTGCAGAAAGACTGATAAGGCTTGAGATTACCTACTCTTTGGCTCGGAAACTGCTTCATAAGGATTTGGATAGGGCAAATCAGGCTACTGATTCAGTGAACATAAATTATTATATTATGGGACATTTACATACTTCCAATTCCTATGTATTTACATATCAGTATTAAGGAAAAATGTCAGCATAAATTTTGAAGGGATCAAGCAGTTAAATGGAACACCCTTATTGTCCATCGGAATTCATACGGAGCGTCATTAATCGAGTCCAAACGACATGCTAACTTAATGCATGTGCCCAACCGATTGGTAAATCCATCGAATATAGACGTTCGATAGAATCAGTCAGCCTACATAATCAACCAAGGCGTAGATTACCATAAGCCAGAGTTAATATCTTGCAATGGTTTGACTCCATAGTCATGGCTATTCATGATAGTTGTGCCCATTCAGTTCTTTATATTAGAGGGGTGGTTACATTAACTGCCCAGGATTAGTAAGATGGCCGTTCATACCCTCAAATTGACAAGAAAGTATGGGTAACAATATAATTGTAAATTGAAGTCATCTATGATTATAAATAGGGGATGGTTCTATGAATAAAAGGTTACACACTTAATTTCTGGAATTGACGCTCTTTCTGTCTCTTCATTTTCTCTTTTTTTTTTGTTCACACTCTAACTCTCGAAGCGTGTCTACTCTAAGACTATTTATAATCAAACATCCTAAAATGTGGTTCAGCGACATCCTAAAATGTGGTTCAGCGAACTTGGACCAACCCTAGACGAGAAGCAGAGCGCTGTGAGAAGAAGAAACCAACCAAAGAGACACGACCTCAATGCAAGAGCAAATTCAACAATAAATTCAAGAGTTGTGGAACTAGATGACCGGTCAATTTAATACCCTCCATGAGGTGATTACTCGAGGGTGAGATCAATTGCCTCCCTTTGAAAAAGAGTTCCACGGAACTCAACCTCCCGGGGTTTAACCCCGAGAAGAACAATCAAGCCTTAATGGTTAGAGAGAAGTCCTATTAACTGAAGAGTGAGACAATTCCCAATATGATGACAATGTTGGATCTACTCCGATGGAGAGGAATCAATCGACACCAGTGGAGGCTCGCTGAATGTCATTTCCAGAGAGACCGTTCTTCCAATAGATTTAGGAAGCTAATCCGCTGGCTAACTTTCGAACCCCTCACTTGGATTTTTATAAGGGAAACACCAATCCGACCAATCATGTAGCTTCTTTTGAGTTAGCGATCAAATGGTTGTGGATTAATGATAATATGAAGTGTTGATTGTTCCTAAGCATGCTAAAACAGACGAACGTCAGGTGGTTCAATAGTCTCCGGGTAGAAGTAATACATTCTTATGCTAAATTCAAGAAATTGTTCATGGGCCACTTCAAGAAGAAATCACGTGCCCTGTTGCAGCTCAAATAAGTTGAGAACAAAAATCTTCATTCTTAAATTACCTGTTACCAAAAAGAAATGCAGGATGTGCAAGATTTGCAACCAATAATCGCACAAATTGTCCTAACTGAAGGAGTGAGAGACGCCCGCTTCAAGTTTGATTTAGGTTTGTGTGAGCCCAAATCTCTGGTTGAACTGTTGGAAAGGGCCAACAATTACATCATTGCCAAGGAGTATGTAACTAGCTCCTTTGAGCCAAAGGCAAATACATTATTATGTTGTTTGTTGATTAGAGCGACACCGGTTAGGATCTCACGGTTTCATCATCGTGGTATCACTATTTTCTTTTGAATTTACTTTGTTTAAACGATATGTTAAACTCTTTTAAACTGGGGAGATCTCGTTAGCAACCATAAGTTACCCCATCCGAGGGAATCCCATAAATTCAAAAGAACGTATTATGTTGTTTGTTGTTTTTTTTAAGTATTTAGTTTTAGTTTTACTTTTGAAAAAAAAAATTATCTTAATTTTGAAAGTTATTGCTTTGACTTTTAAAAAGTGTTCGACCGAGCATGCATAATACATTAAGAAGTAGTGATCACTCAAAGAAAAGTGTTGCCCATGATGAAAGATGGAAGGTGAAGAATAATCAGTTGTCTGCACCAACCATTCCACTATTTGGTTTCTCTGACGAGAAAAAGAAGCCCTGGGTGTCATTGCTCTATGTGTTTCCTGGGGTGAGCATATGAAACACTTTAATAACACCAAAGATTTCTTGGTGGTTAAATCGCCACTAACATACAACGATATTTTCAGTCAGTCACTATTGAATAGTTATCAAGTGGTAGCATCGACATATTACATAACATTGAAATGACCTGCAGAGAGATTATTATCGTTTGAGAAAAATTGGAGCAATCCCGGAGGTGCTATCTACGAGCAATCACCAACGTGGAGCAGGATCCGATCGATATATAAATTCGAAGAGAAAGGGGTCTCAAGACCAGCGAACCAATCCTTGAGATACCAACATTAAGCAAGCAAAGACCCTAGTAAATTTTTTTCTAATAAATTATTGTTTTGATGCAGGGTACAAGAGCACGATGATACAAACTCTTCAAGAGCATTGACACTTTTTTCTTGGACAACAATTGGAATGCTTGAGATAACAATTTATGTGGCATGCCACCATCTGAGCATCAATCCATCAGAATAAACAATACAACAGAAAATCTGATCGTTAGTCATAACCTTTGTCGGGGCAATTATCAAGAAAGTGAAGAAGCTGAAGGAGGTATTTCAATTAGGGTTTAGAGGTCCAGTCTCTAAACTAGATCTTCAATGTGCTGATGTGCAAAAATCAAACCGTAAATGGAGAATGTGTGTGAATTTCAAAAACCTCAACAATGCCTACCTGAAGGACAGTTGTCTTTTGCCGAAGATGAATACACTAGTTGATGTGGGGGATGTTATTCAGTAATAAGCTTTTCGACGCATTCTCTGGATACCACCAGATTAAAATGTGTATGATCATCATAGAAAAATTGTCTTTTATTACTAGCAAAGTTGCGTTTTGTTTTAATGTAATTTCCTTTGGCTTAAAAACGTTGGTGCAACATACCAGCGACTTATGTATGTAATATTTTTTGATAAAAAAGGAAAAAAATATTGAAGTGTACATTAATGGTATTTTAGTAAAGAATCGATCAACAGCATCACACATTAATGACTTGAAAGAAACATTTTCAACCCTTAAAAAATATAACATAAAATTAAATCCACTAAAGTGTACCTTCTAGGTCTCAACTAAAAAATTTCTCATTTATCTATTAACCCCAAAAGGTATATCTGAAGGAAGTAAAAGCCTCGATGGATATGCAACCCCCTCGAAATACGAAAAAGGACCAAAAAATAACCGGCCAGATAGTTGGGCTATGTCGCTTTACCTCAAAATCGGACGACAGGTGTACTGCTTTCCTTAGGGCGAATTAAAAAAAAAACATTTCAAATTATCAGACTGCAAGTGGGCATTCTGGATTCTGAAGAATTCTTTGTCAACTCCGCCACTCCTCCAAAGCTCAACAATGAATGAAAAGCTATCCCTTTATTTCGGAGTTGGACAGGAGGCAGTTAGTTCAGTGCCTGCCAGACAAAATAGAGGAAGCAATATCAGGTCTACTACATAGTCAAATCTTCAGAGGCACCGAAATCACATACCCTATGATGGAAAAACTAAATCTTACTTTAGTTGTTCTGGTTTCCGACTCTATTACTAAGTGCACTCAATCTAGATTATCACTAACATCCTTTAAAGTTTGTTCTAACACAATTAAAACATTTCAGTTGACTCCTTAAGTGAGCTCTGGAACTAAGTGAGTTCGACATTTCCTATGTAACTCCGAAGAAAATCAAAGCATAGGGGATTTCAGTTTTCTTGGTAAAATTTTCCTAAGTCAGTAGAATTGAGAAACAGAAACTCAAACAACGAATAGGTATGGACCTTACATAATGATGGAGCTTCTAAACAATCAAATACAGGAATAGGATTGGCTTTCAACATCCATATCGGTGAACACCTCTACTGATTGATCATGGTGGATTCTGAAGTTACCAACAACCAAGAGGAATACAATACTCTGATTACGGGAGTACGACTAGCTTATGGGATAGGTGTTCCTAGTCTACGTACGAGGTCAGAGTTATTGTTGGTTGTGAACCAAGTAAACTGAGTATTTGAAGTAGAGATGAAAGCATGGAAAAATATCCTAGTAAAGCCAAACAAGAGGTATGGAAGTTCGTGATGCATGGAAAAGTTAGCTATTATTGTTGATTGAGTTTATACAAGTTCATGGATAAGATTAAACTTTAAGAAAGTTATTTGTGTGTTTATCTTGTAGGTACAACAAGTAATTTAAGTGAGGAAGCCAAGAGAGGAGTTGGAGCTGAATGGTGCAAAGTGACACTGACGCCTAGGTGCCAGACCCTTGCGTACCTAGACGTCAGTCCCTACCTTACCAACCAGAGTGGTTGGCGCTTAGGCGCCAACCATTGGACACCAAGATGCTGTGACACTGGAACCTAGGAGTCGGACTACTTAGTGCTTAGGCATCAGTTCATTCCTCAACATACAAAAAGCCTTACCCCTAGGCTCCAAACCCCTGAGCGCCTAGTCGCTAGATGCTGTTTGGAGCAGTTGTTGTAGTTTGTGACTCCAAAGTAAGGAAACATGGGAGGCTCATGTAGGGATGGCGGGGAGTTGTGGAAGCTATTTTGATATTAAATTAATGCATTATTTTTATAAATTCAAGGTAGATTATGCATTTAGGCTTGCCATTATAATGATCATAATTAATTTTGGTAACTTTAAGGTAATGTATGTGAACTAGGTTGTGCTTAACATAGTTAGCAAACAATTTTTAATGCTTATGTGTTTTTATTGTGATTAATTAGAGCTCTCATTTTATAGGACCAATAATTTTCTTTTTTATAGTAAAAAATTATTTGAGTCTAAATAGGATTTTAAGTTTTCTAGTGAATGTTTTGAAGTAACTTTTATTTATTAAAGAATAAAATACTCTCATTTATTAAGGGTGTTATTATTAATTCTTGTTGTGGGCTCTTAGATATTTAATAAATTTTTTATTATTACTTTCACAATCAATAATCGTTTTACATATATTATTATGGCATATTTATTTTTTATAATAAAATAATTATGTAAGGTAGGTAGTCTTTTCTTTTTGATTGTTATATAAATTCATTTAATTTTAAATAACAATTTGATAATAGATATTGTTATTACATATTACATTTATCGAATGCAATAAATCTTATCCAAATAAATCACACCTAACATTTAGATTTTGGTTAGTTGTGCACATGACTCAACATTGCAATGATTCTTTTGAAAATTATTAGGCTTTCATGGGTTGGTGATTGCCATCATAGTTTAAAATAAATTTCTAATGACTTATGTTTGTATGCATATAATTATATTTGATATGGATGGACATAAATATATTTAACACAAAAAGTGCATGGATTACTATTTTCATGTCAATAATCATAAGAAATCACCGTAATGTGAATTATGTTAACATATGTAGAACTTACTTAATAATGTCATATAATATTATGCTAACATAATAATTTGATGATATTCATCATACTTATTTTACATGGTAACTTGCACCTCTTATATTATTCACACTTTGCCTTTTATCTTGTCATTTCTAATTGGTAAATAGAAGTTATTTATTGAGCTTAAAATATCAAATTCATTCATTATGAATTTTTATTATAATAAGTTCTATCGATAGACTTGGTATACTCTCAATGTAGAACAAACTTTTTGAAGAAATTATTATATTTTGTACTTCAATTTGTATTGTAGTTAGTATTTCTAAATCTAATTATGCTACATTTAGAAATTCTTTTATTATATAATTATTACTATTATTTTGTTTTTTATTGCTTGTTATTATTTCCCTAGTAGAGTCTTCTATTATACTTTATTATTGTAATAATATTAGTTATTTTCTTATTTATTTTCACAAATTCTACTTCATAATTATTTATGTATGAGTTTTTTTAGTACAAAATAGCCTCAATTGATCTAATTTTTTTTAGGTTTATCTAAAAAGACGAGGTTAATCTCTTAATCATGATGCATTTTATTAGGGTGTACTATCTTCTATTCCTGAGATGTGACATAATTGATCTTTGTAACTGTGTTGAAGATCTACGAGTTCATTAATAGTATTATTTCTTAGAACAATTAAGCCTTACTTTATATCTCATTAAACGTTCAACCAAATTTGTTGTTGTTGACTTCACTTTTGGTTGAGCTCGAGTTTCTTCTTTAGAAGCGTAGGATTTAGCCATAAGACTTTCTTGTTGATTATTCCTAGAGGACTAGTGATTGTACTCTCACCAATAGAAATTCTAAATCCTTCTTTGCTCATCTTGAAGTTCCACATATTGGTTCTAACCTCTGGCACTTAATAGGTGGGACCAATATAAGGGAGCTCAAGAGGAGTCCCCATAGGACTGTTTGTCCATAGAGTTAGCCCTGGGTGGTGTGGTCTTGGCCAGGCTTGCACACACACACACTTGATTCCTTTCACATTTACTCACGACCCCAACCAAATATCCTTGGTTGGTCCCTTACTTTATTAGAAACTCATGTGGATGGTACCCTAAACCATTAGCCCTAGGCTAGGGTTTGGCCAAAACCAGCACATGGAGGATCCATAATGGGAGTTCCTTTGGTCTCATGACTCAAATAGGGTGACCTCACTATTAACATCCTCAATCAATCCCAATTTTTCCAATTTTCAATTTTGACCCTCCTTGGCCCCAAACTTCACCAATTTACCAAATTGCCCCTAAACCTTAAATTTTCCAAAAATTTCCAAAATTACCAAACTACCCTTCCTACCCCAAAAAATTTTAATAAATTTCCAAAATCTCCAAATTCACTCCAAATGCCCCCCAAAATCAATTTGAACCACTCCATTGAGCCCAATTCGCCCAAATTGGCTCATTTTGACCAAAATCCACAAATTGCCCCTAAATGCCTAAATTTCCCAATTCACTCCTAATTTCCACCAATCTCACCCAATTTCAATTCCAAACTCAAATTCATCATTCACAATCCCAATCAAAACCAAATTCAAGCCCAATTAAACTCATATTCAAGCCCAATTGAAAATCCTCAATTTAGCCATACCTTAAATTCCCTCAAATTGAACTGCATGATCAAATCAATTTCCCCAAATTTGGATTCTAAATTATTCATAGCACTTCCCCAAGTCAGTTTGAATAATCAAATGACCCAAATTTGAACTCAAAGCTCACTCAAATAGAACTTAAGCCAAAATCTCCAATTTTGACCAAAAAACCAAATCCCACAAAATTGAACCTCCTAACCCCAAAATTTGCTTCCAATTGGTATCCAAAGCACCTCATGACAATTATTCAAGCTAATTTGATCAATCAATTGAGTCAAATTCAAAGTATAGCCAAACCTAAACTCAAATCCAAGCTCATGACATGATTTTGAACCCAAGCCATGCATGTGACCAAACCTAGCCAAATTGACCAGCCCAAGCCCACTCTACATGAGCCATGGACCAAGGATCCCTTGTTTTAGGGGATCTCTTCCCATATTTGGCTAAACCCAAATAGATTTTCCATTAAGCATTACACCAGAGCAAGGTCGCACCACCTGTTGGTCGAGATCATACTTGGAGCTTACACCAGAGCAAGGTGACACTTTGAGGAGGTTTGTTGGACCCTACTAAAGCGTTCACATGCATCTGATTGAGGCCTCCCCTCTCGGACTCAGGTATAAAGCTTAAAATCTAATTTTTTGCTCAGCTTGGGCCTTTGTGAAGAAAAGTTTAATTTCATAAGCATGTAGCTATAGATGTGTGTGTCTTCAGTAGATGAATGTGTTGGAACAAGCCTGAAGTAATTTGGTTAAGTATCTAGCGACTTAGTGTGGACGACTCTCAATTTAGGCTGATCGGAGACAATGAACATACGCATGTATTGATCCAACGGACGAGACGACGTCGAACGAGGAAACGATGCATAAACAACACGTCGTGTGGCTGCCAAGTCAGATGGTGGCGTCCAATGGGAGCGCAACACGTGGAATTCGGAACTGTCGTAGGATGAGCTGGCTGCCAGGAGTTTAAGTATAAAAATAGGATTTTTATTTATTTTAATTTCAGGACTTAGAAAATCCATAACTTGGTGTAGAAAAATCATAAAATAAAATAAAAGTACCATATTGCTTAGTGAACAGAGGAAAATAATGTGAAATAAAAATAAAAAATATTTTATGAGTCCTTGATTTTTAATTAATTAAATACTCTCTGCAATGTTTTAATTTTAATTAAGTATAAAATAATCATCATGTCTTAAGACTTTAGGGGTTTATTCTTCATGATAGTGGAGATGTTCTGTGATTTTTCCAAATCTACTCATGTAACCCTAATTTTCATGTTTAGATGG
>NEWO01000385.1:113634-142381 GCA_003013225.1 Phalaenopsis aphrodite
GTGTTCATCCTTCGGGATAAATATATGATTTGAGGTAAATCGCTCTTTCATTTAAACTATGAAAATTATGGGGTCAATTTGACTTCATCTCTTTCAAAATTTTTTAATGTCCTTCCGAAGCGGGCAACGGGATTTCAATTCTGATGACCGACAGCTTCTTACGGGCAAACCCCACACCAAAAATAGTCCCGACACACGTGATCGGACGACTCCCCATTATCGTCCCCAAATGACTTGGTTCGAGAACCGTTCACACTAAAACCCTAAGATCTTTGCCTAGACTCAACCAAATCGTATGAGGTTTGTTTGTAAACATTCATCTACTCAAGATGAACTCATATATATGGTTAATCAAGTATGAAATCAAGCCATTACAAATGGAGAATCAAAAGAAGCTCAGGCTGGGGTTAGAGCTCAATACCTTTGTCTGAGAGCGGAGACCTCAATCAGATAGTTGTGGTAGCTTCGGTTGAGTCCAACGAACCTCCAGATGAAGTCTTATGCTCTGCTGAATTATCTAGCTATGATTTTGATTAAACTCGATTTCAGGTGTTGGTCTAGAGCTAGGTTAGGTACTGTTTGAGAGGGGGCTTTTATGGGGGATCAACTACTTTCAATGTGAAGATGGGTGTGTGCACAATTAATTTGAGTTTGGTTAGCTGTGGAGTTGTGGAGAAGAATGTCTTGGTTTCACCTTGATTTTGAGCTCAAAATTGAACTCTCACAGAGGGAACAAGTGGGGGAAGATGGTTGTCTTGAGCTTAGGAATGCTTGGAGTGTCTCTGGTGAGATTTTGCCAAAGTTTCCTCTAGGAGTTTGGTTAGATCTTCTTTGGCCATGGAGGGGGCTGATTAAATAGAAAGGCTTGGGCTGACCACCAGGGTCAATTGGTGGGTGCATATTGATGCTTAGTTGGAGTGATGAAGAGCTCTAGTGAAGGAGAGTTTAATTTTGAGTTTTGGCCAATGGGGGCTCCTTTGAGTGGATGTTTCCGGTGGCTGAGGGGGTGGTTGGCCAGGGCTTAATCACTTCTTGGCTCAGGAAGGTTAGTGGAGTGTTAATTATGATTTACTCCCAATGGTAAGTGATGATGGCAAAGTATTTTTCAAATAAGGCCCAAATATGGTTAATATCAATTAAATCAAGGGACCATTGGTCCATAGCTCACCTAGGTGGTTTAGGTGGGTTTAGGCTGGTCAATAAAGTCCAAATGATGTCTAAGTCAATTTTGGTGAAGGGGTTCAATTTGGGTCAAAATGGCTAGAAGTTGGGTTTGGTTAGGCTATCCATGACATTGAGGCCAATTTTATTGATCAATTTGGTGTAGATGATTGTCATGAGGAGTTTAGAAAAGATTTGGATTGATTTTGAATTTGTTTGAAGGTTGAATTTAGAGGATATTAGGCATTTGGTCAATTTGGGGGTGTTGGGTTAGACTTGGGTTTAGGTTAAGCTAAGCTTGGGTTAGGTCCAAATTGATGGTTTAAAATATTCTAGAGGAATGTCATAAATAGTTTTCAACATAAATTGGGTGTCAATTTTGGGGTTAGGGCATTCAATTTGGTGGAATTTGGAGACAGCCAATTTGGGGCAAATTTGAGGATTTTGAATGTGAATTGAAATTGAGTGAAATTGAGGCTTGAACAAGGACGATTGAAAGTCCAATTTGATGTGTAGGATTGTTATGAAGAATTTAGGATTCAAATTGGGGCAATTGAGTGGATCATATGGTTCAATTAGGTGAGATTAAGTCATTGGGTCAAAATTGAGGTTTACTTTGGATTAAAATTAAGCTCAAAGCATGGGTCAATTTGGCTTAGATTTGGATTGAATTGATCATATGAAAGCTAAATTTGAGTTTAGAATTGAAAATGGGGAGGATTGGGGCCAAATTGATGGGTATGTGAGGTGAATTGAGAGAAATTGGGCCTTTGAGGACAATTTGGGGCTTTTGGTGAACGTTGGTCAAATTGATCAAATTGGGTTAATTAAAGGGCCTATATTGGTTTTGGGGACATTTAAAATGATTTTGAGGGTTTTGGGAAAGTTTGAGCTACCAAGGGTATTTTTATAATTTTGACAAATTTGAGGGTATTTTGGTAATTTTGGAATTTTTGGGTTGTTTTGGGCAATTTGGGTAGTTTCAAATGGTTTGAGATGGTTTTTTAATAAGTTTGGGTATTTTGGATGAATTTGAAAATTTTGATCAAATTTAGAGTTTCAAGGGTATTTAGGTAATTTGGGTGGATTTGGGGGCAAAAGACAAAGTTGGAAATTTTGGTAGAATTGGGGTGCCAACCACCTTATATGAGCCATGGACTAATGAAATCCCTATTTGGGTCCTCTATGTACTGGCCTTAGCTAAACCCTAGCTTAGGGCCAGTGGGTTTAGGAGACCATCTACATGAGTTTCCCAAAAGATCATGTGATCAAAGTTAACAAATCTGGGTTTTAGGGTTGTGAGTGAAAGTGGCTGCAAGTGAGTGCAAGTGAGTGAACTGGCTCCAGACCAGCACTCAGGGTCAACCTTGAGGCCAAGCATTCCTATGGGAACTCCCCTTGAGCTTCCTCTATAGTGGCCCCACCTACTAAATGATAGAGATTAGGATTAGTTTATGGAAGATCAAGTTGAGCACAGAAGAGTTTAGAGTTTCTAAAGGTGAGAACTCCTTTTCTAGTTTTCTAGGAATAGTTAGCTAGACCTTAGGTTATTAAAGAGGTAAAACTAAAACTCAACCAAAAGTGAGGTTAACAATGTATTTGCATTTGGGCTTTTTTTTTATTAAATATATGATAAATTACTTGACCATTTATAAATTAGCATTATTTTAATTTTATTTGTCAACTTCTTTTTAAATATTTAAATAAATAATATCTTAATTTGTTTTTTATGTTTAAAATTTATAAACATAAAAACTGATTAATTATGATAAATATGGTTAAACTTTGAGGAAATAATCTCAAAAAATAAAAGGGCAAAACCCGTTTGACAATATTTAATTTATTAAATCTAAAATTTAGTTTTTTTAGCTATGTATTTATGTCATTAAAACATTCTTAATGTAAGTATTAAATTTAGATGTTTTTTATATAAATGATTAAGAATTGTATGGACTACAAATTTTGATTTTTGGTTTTTATTTTACTTTTTTAGGTCACCAATCAATAAGCCAGACTTCCCTCCGGTGGTTCTTCGCGGGTCTCAATTGCATTCGTAGCGGCGATGTTGGGAAGCAGGCTAGGAGCCCTCTTGCGCAGGGGAAAGACCCAAATAAACATTGCATCGCAGTTTAGGAGTTGTCCTAGGGCTTCGCCTGAATCAGCGTTTTTTTCACCTTCGAGCTTAGCTTCCTCTAGGTCCTCCGGGGCTTGTCTGATGTCAAGATATTTCTCTGTTTACGGGTTCAGAACCCTGAAGCAGGTTCTATTCTTGCGCTATTTGGCACACGATACGCCTTTTTAATATATAATTTCTAGATGTTTGCAGTTTCCAGTTTCTTCTGCATGCAATTGAGATTTATACATATGGCAATGTGCGTTTTTTTTTTTGCGTCGACTCAGGAATTAGTAGTTGCTTTATTTTCTAGTGCTGCTCTTTTCTATTAATTAGCCCAAGTTTAGATTTTTCATGGATAACATGTATTGCTCCCTGTTATTGATCGTTGTAAGGAGACTTCATTTAGTGATTTTGATTTTTCCATATATATTTATTTATCACTTTTTCTGGTTCAATTAGGGATTTTGCGGTTATGGAAATAAAATAAAAT
Organism: Phalaenopsis aphrodite; assembly: GCA_003013225.1. Lineage (NCBI taxonomy): Eukaryota > Viridiplantae > Streptophyta > Magnoliopsida > Asparagales > Orchidaceae > Phalaenopsis > Phalaenopsis aphrodite. The sequence goes on from NEWO01000385.1 coordinate 117,402, forward strand.
TATTATTTTTTTTTTTCTGGTTTATTGATTTGTGCGACCCGAGATCTGTATTTTTATATAGTTTATATTCTTAGATGTCGATTATAGTGCTTATGATCATTTGGTATCGATTACTAGATGGCAATAGGGAAGTTGAATGATGGTATTCAAAGTGTTGCTATTGGAAGAGTAATGTACAACACCCAAATAGATCCACACTCACTCAAACCAACATACTATAAAAATTAGTGCAAGGCTCACTTTCAGTTCTTTGTTTAGATATAAGATTCATGATTCAGTCTTTAAGTTTTTATGTCAAATATAAGATATTTTACTCGGCTTTAAGCTCTTTGATCTACATTAAAAAAAAGGCAGGACTTACATATATTCCATTGATTTCCTATGTATTCACATTTTTAATATACAATTTTTAATATTTACTTATAACTCTCTAGAACCTAAATTGCATTAAAAATAATACTGAAATTAACTTATTTGAAGCGAAAAACAGGTTTCTTTGCTTATTTTTGATGTTATTTAGAGATTATTGTATAAGGTGTTGGATAAATAAATACATAGGGATTGAATGGCATGTATGTAAATCTCTTTATAAAGGTACAAGATTTATGTAGAAATTTACTTTGGAAGAAGATTTTATTACATATAAGGCTTATACAAAAATAAATTGTAATACCAAATATAAAGCTTTTGACCCAAGCATATGATTTATCAAATGAGATATCTTATGCTCAGATGTGAGTTATTTTACTTCTGTATAGGTTCTTTAACCTAAATATGGGTATCACTAGTTTGACACAACTTTTATAAAGTTTTCTTCCAAGCTTGATTTGTCCACTTCAGCTGTCATACATGCAGCTGATGTAGCCCCATTTTCACTTTGAGTTTATTTTGGTAGTATAAAATTATTCTACTCAGAATCTATTAGTTCTTCTGATAAAAACTTTTTTAATAATATTATTTTGTAATAAACTAATTTCAGAGCTGGTTGTATTCATCTTCAAAGAGAATGTGTACTTCTACTGTAGCCATGAGTTCTATTAAGACAGAAGCAACATGTTTGGGATTGAAACTGCTTGTTACTGATGCACCTCATGCTCAGAAAAGAGTTGGAGTGTGGCTGTTTGGTTGTTCTGCTTGGGTCTTTAGTCTAGTGATACTTGGTGGCATTACCCGTCTTACTCGGTCTGGTCTGTCTATGACTGATTGGAAATTTACTGGCACACTTCCTCCCTTTTCAGACGATGAATGGTTGCTTGAGTTTATAAAGTATCAACAATCCCCTGAATACAAAAGGTACGATAATTTTTCATGCTAGTCCGTTCTTCCTAGAATATAGCATTAACAGTTTGTTTATGATATTTTTGAGAATATTCCTGAATAGAATATATGTCCATTTGTTTTAATGTGCCAATGGTTGAATAATTTTGAATCCTCATCTGTGTTGCATACACTCATTGTACATGTGACATCAGAAATTCACATGTTGACACACACACTCGCGCGCGCACACACAGGCAAGCGGAAAACACACACAAGCACATACATATTTACAGGACAAGCGGAAAACATAGCTCTTATTGTTTTCTTCCAATTATTATACATTGCTGTTCAATTATTTAATTTTAGTGAGTCGGACTCTAACTTTATTTTTGATCAGTTGAATAAACATGGTTCTAGGTTATGCTAATTTACTGGCTTTGCAAACTACAACTCAAAAGCTTTTAATCAAAGAATTGTTGAGATTTTTACTTTATTAACTTTGAGATATTGGAACGGCTGGAAATTTTTTTTAATTAAGGGGCTGTTACATACATACCACACAATTCTTATGAATTTACATTCCTAACACCTAAACTTTGATTTTTATATTTATAACACTCTAATCTTTTGTATCACATCAAAACTGCTACCATCACTATTTTTAAAAAAAGGAAACTACACTTTTTCAAGCATATGTAAAGTGATATTAATGTAAATATTAAAGTTTACTTGCTAGATATATAAATACATATGAATTATGTGGCATGGCTGTAAATTTTCCTTTATTTAATCAAATAGATCATGGAATGAGATTCAGAACCTTTAAAGTGAGCCTTTTTGTTTGGTATTTGCTCATGCTATCATCTTTTGCATCACCAATTTAATCTTTGAGAGTTATTTCTGGTTCATCCAATATATGAGCCATCCATTTGTACTTTTATTTTTTCTGGTCATTCCGAAAGCTTTCTATTTCAGGTAATGTGTTAATAATACCAAGTGAACTCTGGCATGGTTTAGGGTGAATAAAGGAATGAGTCTTCAAGAGTTCAAATATATTTATTGGATGGAATATGCTCATCGAATGTGGGGAAGGGCATTGGGCGTTATATTTGTAGCCCCTTTTTCCTTTTTCCTCGTGAAAGGTTACATCACTCGCCAACTTGGAATTAGACTCTCAGCCCTATTTGCACTCGGTGCTGGGCAAGGATTGATTGGCTGGTGGATGGTGAAGAGTGGTCTAGAGGTATAAACGTAATTTTTTATATTTCTGGGTAAAAGCACTTACGCAACACTTGATATATTTCCTAATATTCTTCTTTCTTTTTATTAGGAACCAGCTTCTGAATATGTTCAACCAAGAGTTAGCCCTTATCGCCTAGCAATTCATCTTACATCTGCATTTGTTATATACAGTGGTCTTTTGTGGACTGCTCTTTCAGTTGTTATGCCTGAACCTCCAACTGAATCATTAAGTTGGGTGAATGGTGCTGCCAAGATTCGAAAATTGGCACTTCCAATCAGTGTCCTTGTGGGGATTACAGCAGTGTCAGGAGCTTTTGTTGCTGGAAATGATGCGGTATAATTGGAATTGTTTTTTTCTCATTGTGGCTGGAGGCATGATTTATTGACCATTTACGGATTTCACTTCATGTTACCAGGGCCATGCTTACAATACTTTCCCTAAAATGGGTGACTCGTGGATTCCTGAAGATATTTTTAGCATGAAGCCATTCTTCCGTAACTTTTTTGAGAGTACATCCACTGTTCAGGTATAATTTCAATGATGTACACATATATTGCTTCTCAATTTGGAAGGATAAAATCTCACTTGATTTGTATAGTGTATTTTTCAGACTTTGTTTTTTGTTTTATTTCTGAACGGCTGAGCCATATTTGTGGCTTGTTTTTTTTAACCAAAAGAAGACATTCATTTCAAAATTATATCAGTTCTACTGGAGTTTCTAATAGACAAAAAAATGTTAATTATTGGTTTTGTTTAATGACATGATTTGCAATTCTTCTTTCACCCTGTTTGGCTGCAAGTATTGTATGATCTATTATCTTCTTTAATTATACTTTTCCTATATTTGCACGTTCTCAATTTTTTTTTGACTACCAACCTAGTGTAAATAGAATGGGATTCCAGCTTTGTTTTCATTAATTTGGTGGACTAATATGAGATTTTTGCTCTAGCACCTTCTTGATTCATTGTTTTCACGGGGTGTGGTGACAGTAGCTACTAACATTTTTGGTTGTAACAGTTTGACCATCGCATCCTGGCAACTGCAACTTTGGCTTCAATAGTAAGTTTTTGGTGGACTGCCAGAAAAATAGACTTACATCCAGCAATACAATCTTTAATTGGTAGCACAGTGGGGATGGTGGCTTTACAGGTAACTTTCTAATCCATGAAATTTTTTGATTCTATTTGGTAGGTTGGTTTATTCCAGTAACTATCTTGAATAGATGAAAATCAACTCTCGAGTATTGTAATGGCCTTACTAAACTCGTTGTTCTGTAACTGTCTGTACGTATGATTTAGCAATCTGTATAAGATGCTTATAAAATTTCTGTATCATTTTTCTCATGGAAGTCAAGTGAATACCTTATTTAACACATTTTTGAAGATGATTAATGCATATAAGATTCTTTTATAATCTGTTCTCCAGTTTTACTGTCAGGGAAGTTCACTTGAATGGCTTCTAATTTTTATCTAGCACATGATCGATAAAAAAATTACAATGTTTGGGCTTTTATTTTAATCTGGTAGAAATCCCAACTGTTTTCAGTTTTCCATGGAAATTGTGCTTGGTTGGACATTTAGTATGCCTTTTGCCTTGAATAACTATTTCTATGCTTTTAATTTATGGGTGATGAAGTTTTGACATGACAAGTCCAAGTTTCTTCAGGATTGTTACGTTATGGACATTTTGTATGTATGGTTTTATTATTAGTGTAGAAAATAAAAAAAATAAAGAAAGCTCTGAATATTTTTTATTGTTTTTATCTTATACAAGAGAGGATGTACATATACATCTTCAAGGGGCATTACAAAATAGGAGTAAATTAAGGAAAAATAATAAGTGGTTGACAATCCTATAAGGAAGCACATGGATTACAATCTGAGGGCTATAGAAAATTTGGTCCAACAGTCCAAGATCTTGATTTGTGTATCTTAACTTCTTTGTCATGACTGAAGAGTGAATAGCCTCACCACAAAATAATATAAAAAAAAAATTCAACTCTCTCTCTCAAATTGGATGGTATAGATCTATCACGTCAAAATGGCTTACTAGGTTTTTGAATATGGCGATACAAAGTCCTTTGGTTAACATGCTTGTCAGTTGATTTTCTATAGACACATATAAGGTAAAAATCGGTCCAACTTTTTAAATTTTCTCTTTCGAAGCATCTATCAACTTCAACATGCTTGATATGATCATATTATATTTGGTTGTATACAATGTTGATGGTCAATTTATTTTTCTAATATATTTTATAAACTATTCTCACTTGATTTTTAAATCATTTAATATGATTTTGATTTATAGAAGCTCACAGATCTCTTGGGCAATGGCTCTAAACTCGACTTCAACACTTGATCTTGAAATGACAGCTAGTTTCTTGCTTTTCTAAGTTATGCGATTTCCTTCCAAAAATGTATAATATCGTGAAGTGGACATTCTATCTACTAGTGATTCAACATAGTTTGTATCTATGTATCCTTCAATTTATGGGATATTATGCCTTGTATTTATAATTCCTTTCCATGGGCTTAAATTAAAATTTTTTGGAGCTTTATAGGCGGCTTGACTGTATGATTTTTTGGGCATATGCTTGAATTGACTGAGTAAACTTACTGCAAATTCACTGTCGGGACGGATGTGCTATAAGCATATTAGTTTTCGTTTTAACTTTTAATATTGTCATATATTTGCTTATGTTCCTTCTTCGTCAAAGTCCAACTTTTGTCCTAGGTTGATTGAAGTTTCACAGGACTCACACTCTTTTATCTTGTTTTCTTTCAGTAGATCTATAGCATATCTTTGTTGGGAAAGAAATATTATTTATTTAGATTGAGCCATTTTTATGTTCAAGAAAGATTTGGGTATTTTTAGGTCTTTGATTTTAAATTCTTTAGCAAGTCTTTTTCTTGTTAGCTTCTTTCTCTTTACTGTCATCCTTTAGTTATTTTTTTATCAATTTATACAATGAAAAATTGAAGATTGAGATTTTAGCATTAGGAGAGTGCTCTGTGAAAAGTATTTGGTCTCATTGGTTTTATTTGTGTTTAGCTCCCACCATAATCTTCTTAAATATGTCAAACCAAGCTTTTGGTTATTCTTTTAGTCCGTATGAGGCCTTCTTTAATTTCATACTTAATTATTTTTGAAGGAGCTATCAAGTATTGATGGTGTGTCCGTATAAACTTTTTATTTGATGCCCACATCTAAGAAAGCAGTTTTTACACTGTATTGCTATATATGCCACCTATAATTTGATGCTAAAGATTTTAGAATGTGAATGTTATTCATTTTTATAAGAAGAGCTGATAGTCAATTTTATTTGATTGAGATATCTTTTGACTAATAATCATGCTTTGTACCTTTTAAGGCTTTTATTTGGTTCTAAAGATTAAGTTATATCCCATTGTCTTATTTGCTTCTGGTAAGTCAACAACCTTTCATGATTAAAATTAATAATCAATGTTGAGTACTTAAATTTTAGGAATAAAAATGAGGTTAAAAATTAGAAGCCATTCAATTGAACTTCCTAATAAATTTGTTTAAACTCATTTTTATTCTTTATTTTACAACTCTTTATCTTATAATCTAGAATTAATAATCGATGTTGAGTACTTAAATCCTCACTTGGAATGACCTTACAATCTTTACATTCTCTATCATCTCTTTTTCTCGTAAGAAAATAATCAGTTGATGTTTTATTAGATCCATTTTTATATGTAATAATATGTTTCATCTCTTTTCTAGAATAACATATTAGCAATAAAAAAATCATATGCTAAAACAAAGTCCAATATGACTCTACCTTTTTCAAAAATCACTCTAAAATCGTAGCCACCATGAATATTTCTAAAATCTTCTACAACTCTACCTACATGTCCATTTAAATCTCCTCCAATAAAAATTCTTTCTTTAAGAGGTATAATTTGTACCAAGTCTTCTTGGTAATTTCACAAATTTTCTTGAGAATATATATTTAAACCTACTTGAGGAGTATAAGCACTTATAATATTAAAAATCTTAGTACCAACAATAATCTTAAGGGCTATAATTCTATCTTCAATTCTTTTAATTTTTACAACATTATGTTTCAAACTCTTATCTATATTTACAGTTACACCATTTCTAGTGCGACTATTACCTGAGTGCCAAAGTTTAAAATCTAAGTTATCAATCTCCTTAGCCTTTTCTCCAACCCATTTAGTTTCTTGAATACCTAAGATATTTATCTTTTTATGAATCATAATATCAACTAATTCCATTAATTTACCTGTGAGAGTATCTATATTCTAAGATCCTGTCCTAATATTAGTTTTATGGATTGACTTCTTTACCCGCATCCGTCCGTAATTGAGAACCCGTGCTTATTTGACACTACAGTCGGGCGGCAGTATAGTGACTCTTCCACACTTTTCACTGTATTTAGGCCATACAACACGTTTGCTTCCTGGGGACGCCCTAACATTTACACAATAATCAAAAGGATTCATGTTATGATTTTTCAACAGTTTTTACACTAGCTTTCAACTACCTAATGCAACCCTCCATTTTTCACATTCAGGGCTTGAGACCTGGTAATGGTAGTGTTAGGTACATGTTATTTTGCAGCTGTGGTCTTAGGTAAATTTTTGAATAGATAAAATATTAATTGTAAGGTGTTGGAGATATAATACATTTTTGATGGTTATGTGGGGAGAAATTAAAATGCTTTTTTATGCGCAACAGTTATTAAAGATTCATCTTCAACTTTTATTTTATTATTAGGACAGGATTTGTAAGTTTGAAATATACTATTAAGAGGAAGAATTATTAGAGACACTAAGAACATAAAAATTAAAAATTATATCATTATGAAAAATAGAGCAAGCTACTAATTATTTTTGTAAGGAATTGAGAAAAAAATTTAATTTGTTGATTTCTTCTGATTAAGCCCTTCTGACTCCACTAGGCAGACTTGTCCTATTTTATTTCTGTCTTTACTTTCTCCATAGTCTTGAGGCATTTTGTGAAGTTTTTCAGCATTTCTTTGGTGTGCTCTTTCTTTTTTGCAGAAGTTTTTCAGACATTTTGTGAAGATTTTGTGAAGGTTTCAAAATGAATTTGGTCAAATTCATTATAAGGATCACTGTATCCTCATAGCAAGGCATCTTGAGATCTTGCTTCTGGTTCAAACCAGTAAAACTTCATGACCTTAAAGTATTCAATGACAAGAATATTGCTTTGTTTGGTAGTGACGTTCTTTGTCTTGACTTCATATATGAGTGCATGTCTCATTTTTTAGTATGGTTGTTTAACTCCATCCCAAACTGTTTTTGAGGCGGAGAGAAACATAAAATGTCCGCTTATCTTGGGCAACATAGTGTTCCACAACTATGTCATGATTGTAAAATCATTTTCTTCCCAAAAAAAGAACATTGGGTTTTTGGGCTCTGGATGTAGATTCACAAGGTGTTGGTTCTTCTCATTTTTCTTTAGAAATGTCTGTAACGATTTAGGATAATTTGAAATAATTCTTTCCATTCAAACGTTAAGATGCTTGAAATATCAGGAGTTTCTGGAGTTTTTCTTTGGTCTAATTTTCACTATTAATCATAATTGATTCATATGAAGGAAGGTCAAAGAACCCAGGCATAGTGAATAGAAGGAGAATTCAACAAGAGAGATGAGGTTGAATGTGAAAACCCTAACTCTACTTAATAAGAATAAATGGTGAAAGTAATGCCCTACCTTGCTTTGATACTATATGGAAAATAATTAATGAAAAAAAAACTCTAAATAATCTTATCATTTTCTTAGTACAAGTGGGGATGTATATTTATACAATTTGAAGTATTACAAAATAAGAATAAATAAAAAAAAAGAAAGACAAATAATTATGATCTAGTGATCTTATAAGAAAGCACACGGACTGCAATCTGATAGTTATAGAGAGAGATATCTAACGATACAAAACTTTGATTGTGTGCCTTAAGTTCTTTGTTATTTGGGGGTCATAGGGAAATAAATGTAACAGTACAATGCTTTGATCCATGTGCTTTTTGTTCTTCGCTATGATTGGAGCATAATTTCAATACTATGATTTACATCCATTCCAACCTTTGAAAATTTACAAGATAATATGAGATAGACTGATCTTTAGTGGTTGCACATGATATTATATGGATTGTTTGGTTGGTTTAAGATAAACTGAGGGTCGGTACACGTAATAGGCAATGTGCAGAGTCAAGTTGATTGGTTGGTAGAAAATAAGATGATATAAGGGTGGTTTTCAGTTTATGGTTAGTGGCAAAAGGTGATCCCTTGCAAGAAGTATTGAGGCCTTGATTTTGTTTGACACAGGGAACAAGGTCTTATAAAGATAAGATTGGAACTAAGAGTGATGGCAACCCATGCTAGGAATTAGCGAGATGCAATAGCTATTAGGAGCAGGTGGAGAGTGACGACAGAGTATTGGACCAATGTGATCTTGATTTTGTTAAAGAAATATGGAAAAGCTAGGAGTGCTAAGCCGTTGATCCTTTTTGTGTCAGACTTAAAATGTAGGGCAAAACATGAGAGCGTAGGAAGGGCACTAATTGACTGTTTGATTAAGCCTAGGAGCCTAAGTTGGCATAAGCCTGACTCAAGTCCTGACAAAACAATTATTTTGTCCAAAGATAAGATTTAGCTTGGTAGTAATATGAAGGTGTTGGTAATGTTACACAAGAAAATAGATTATTATTAGTTCTAAAATTCATATAAACTATGACTTCTATCTTTTTTTCATTGATAAATTATCCTTTTGGATATTATTGGACTTAATTTTGAATTTGGATTGTTATATATGGGTTGATTATTTTTGATATGATTTAAATATCATATTTTATTCTTCTATTCTATGAATACAGATCTTTAGCTTCTAGTTGGTTTAATTAATTTTTTATTAGAACTTATTCTGTCTCATCTCTTTCTCTTTATATTCCTCAATCTTCATATTTTACTGCTTTTCTTTAGTTGACTTTGTTTACCTCATTTTGTATCAACATGGTTTAAACACAATCATTGGAGGTTTAAGCCTTGAGTCATGCCTCCATATGAAGAGCATGAAAAATGCCTCAAGGCTCATTTTTCATTATCCCCCAGTAAGGTGTACAATTTTTTATCTAAGGTATGTATGTTGAGGCTTTATGTCTAGAAGCACTGGAAACATTTTTCTTGAACGATTTTTTTTTGTACAATGTTAGAATGTGTTTGAATGCATATAAGTTCATCGTTGGTAGAACATGTGTTTGAATATTCTTTGAAACATGATCTAACATAATTTGAATGATAGCCAGTGCTAGATCAATCATTTAATTTGACTTGAAGGTTAAAACATCATATATATATAATTGACATAGGAATCTGACCGTAGACAAGTTGCCAAGTTGCCTAGCAGTACTTGGCAGCTTGGCATACCTGACAAATACTAATAGTGAACTAGTAGCACTTGATAGACATTCTAGCATGGAGTATTCAGTGATTGTAATCCGTAGAACCTGGTAAACCCTGATGCGCTATAATCTTTTGTATTTATGTGGATTAGGAGCTAACCTAAGAGTAGCATGGTGAAAGGAAATATTGTTTCATTTAGTGGGGGCAGTGTTTGGATGTGGTCCCCACTATCTGGATTAAACTTTTTTCTAACAGCTAAGTTAGCACTTGTTGCCTAAGATTGGCCTCTTTCATGTTATAATTGGTAGGGGATAAAGTTAAACAAACTGAGTGTGCCACATGTTCTATAGGTAGCTGAGTTTGTTAAGACGTGCCAAGATTTGAAGAACATTTATTTTAACAAGCAAATATATAGCTAAGTTTATTTACAGATGCATGACATGTCAAGTAGTGAATGCCGATCGTTGCAGATGAGTGGATCCTGACAATCTTTATCCATTCTAAATTGGAAGCCGGAAAATATTATAATTGATTTCATAATTGGATTTCCTATGCCATTTCGCAATCCAGTTACTATGTGGTAATAGTGGTCATGTTGACGAAATATGCAGGTCTGATGCTTTTTTGATAAGTGTTGTAGATAAGCTCAATTGAATGTTGACAACTTATTCAAAGTTCATGGCATACGTAGGACCATAATCTCCATTTAAGGCAATTATTTTGGGCTGTGAAGTGCAAGAAGTGATAGGAATACAATTAATTTCAACATTGCTTTTCCATCTTCAAACATGCACTCAATTTGATTGAATGATAACAGTTATGGAGTACCTAACTTATAATATGAATGATGCGGGCATCTTGAGTGGGATTCCATGGACGCGAGGCATCAATTGACGAGGCCTGAACCAAACTGGTCCAAGCTTAGGGAAGGCCGATTAGCCCTCCATGCCAGTGAGCTGCTGCGTAATTGGGGTCAGTCACTCCTAATTATCTAAAACTTGTACATTTTGCGTTGTGATGTTTATGTTTATAATTTTGGTCATGTGTTTGTCGGGGATAGCAACCGACATCTTTCTTTTCCCTTCGAGGGCTGTTACCAAGGGTCGGAGTGGTGCTTGGGCTGTATCTCACTCCCGATGTGGTGTTTATCTTTCCTCTACCGTTCGACATCCTTCCTGTACCACTCCCCGTCTCCCTCCCTTGTTGTAGCCACCTAGAACATTGACTCTGATGTTTTCTACAGTTTTAGCCATCCCAACCGCCTTCGTCCTCCACCTTTACTGGCTTCATCCCATAACCTCCATGTATATTTGTTTTCTTGTTGTTCCGGCCATCCCTCCCTTGCTATTGCCACCCAGGCTGTATTTTCCTTTTGTTCCAGCCATCTGTACCTGCTACCGCCCCTAAACAGCCGCCCGAAGCCCCCTGCTGTTGCAACTGCCTCCCTCCAATACCCGATACCACCATTCCAACCACCTACCGCTACCTTCCAACCCACATAGCCGCCCACCACCACCTCGAGATCTAATCCTTGTTGAGTTTGTGTCATTTGTTGCAATTTCATATTTCATATGTTTGGTTGTAATTTTCTGTTTGAATGCAGCGACATTATTTGTTTTCTCATTGTCGTTTGATTAAACTCCTGTATCATTTGGTGGTAATTGAAGCAATTATACTCCTTTATCGTTAATTGCAATGATACAATTATGGAGGATCTAACTTATAATATGAATTTTTTACTTTGGTGGGGATTTAGAACAATATCTTTGGTTGAATTTACATACAACATTGGATATTAATCTAGAATCTGTATGCTACACCGATCTAAGATTTCCTCAAAGATTGTGTTTATTTGTACAAGAGTCTAAGAATGTTTAGCAAGTGAAAGGTGGTCAAAACATCTTGAAATGATTGAAAATCTTGGTGGCACAGTGGGTAACCTGTTGCTGTGTAACTGTAAAGAGGGGAAAAGGTAGCCGGTTGTTGCAGACTTGGACTAGATGTAGAGGGAATTCCATCACTTTTACTCAATTTTAAGACGGTTTTAGCACTCAAAACAATTGCCTATTGCTTTTCGATTAGAAAAAAAACATAGAATTCTCTCCAAATATCAAAACTAAAGTTCTTTAACAAGAAACTGCATGAACTTGTCGGAAATAAATTTACTTTAGTAATAACATAAATAAAGCAACAAATAATTTTATGTTGAACCGACCAGCTTGAAAAACATGTTTCATCAGCCTTATAAAATTGTCAGGGCAATGGACGAGCTAAAATGCATGACTGTGTACTCATATAGTACATCCCACATGAAGGTAGTCTTCCACTTCTCGAGTTACATCTGAATTTGATGGTAGCCATTTGGTAAATTAATCTTGGAGATGATGTTAGCTCCATGTAATTAATTAAATCATCCAATATCAGAATTAACAATTAGTATTTAATGTCGATCCTTTTCACTACTCTGCCATCAAATGCATATGCCTGGTTTCATCTTTCTTAAGCACAATCCATGCTGGCACATTTAGGATTGTGAAAACGACTCGTTGTTTGTGAACAGTTTGTGTTCGACTTGTTAAGAAACTTGTGTTGGATTTATTTGCAAAGCAAATGGGCCTAACACAAACAATATTTTTGTAAATAAAATAAAAATATATTAAGTTATATTTAAATAATATTTTAATATAAATAATAAGATTTAAATCTCACCCTAACCTTTAACATTCTACGGTTGCGTGACTAGGTTTGTCAAAATGGTTCTTTGTTTGTGAACAACTCGTGTTTGGCTTACAAGCCAACCAGTCAAACAAAAATATTTTTTTTTTTCGAAATTTAAACGAGTCGAACAAGAACAATGGTATTTTTTATCAAGCTAAACATGAGCTGAGCCCAGACTCGCTCGTGTTTGGCTCGTTTACACCTTTAGGCACATTAAACGAATTAGTCCCCGAGCCATCAGATCATCAGCTTATTTTTGGAGCCCCTCATACTTTAATGGTTACATCTAGTAGGATGGTCGCTTGGGAAGCACTGATCATGGAATGAAGCTTATGACAGGCTAAATCTCATGTAGGGGTGGTAATTCAAAAGTAAGCTGCAATTATAACATTTTGAAATTCTTCAAATAGAGGTCACACTATGTTAGTTATCGATTCCTCCATCTCATTGCCCTTGAACATAATCAATGTTAATACCACCAATGTTTTTGTTATAGTTTGTTGAAAGGGTTTCTATCTCTGTCTGAGTACTCATCAATGTGGATTTCTTCACTACAAAGTACATTGCATTTTTTCAGTTTTAATAAAATAGTAGGTGTTTCTGTGGTCATGATTAATGTGCCTCTATAATATTGCCATGGTATACTTATTGAAAAGTGACATTCATTCATAGGGACGACATCACACACATCTCTTCTTGTAACTTGTTTCAAATAAAATATTTTGTCAACATTGGTCTCATTTTTTTTTTTCAACGAAGTCAAGAATATAGCTGAGAATACTTTTGAATAATAAGGTCCAACTTTTCTATCATTTGAGTAGGCTCTTGTAATCTGCTTCATCTATCATGAGGTTATATAACAGTATAATGAGTAGGAAAGATATTATATATAAGCCAATGTTGCTCCCTCTTGATCTTGATCTATAGATATCCTTGAATTATAAACACTTCACCAACATCTGCGGGTAGTTAGTACTCTTATCCAAGCTGTAATTAATTCTCATTCCCGTTCTCCTCATCTCTAGAAGTTTTCACTCTTTGCTTCTAGTTCACCCTGTTCAATGTAATAAATCACTCTTATATTTGGGCAGTCCAATGCAATGTGCACATTTTTATGACACTTGAAACACTTCTTATCTGAGGATGCCGTGTGGTGTTGGTTTGATCAGTCTTGGCTATTTCTGATATTGATTTCTCACATGGGAGGGTTTTGACACTTTAATAAGGATACTTGTGCTGTCTGACCCCATGATTGTGCTTTGTTTGAAGAGTGGAGTTGATCCCATGCTGTTGTTCCGCGTTTTCAACTTTAGGGTTAATGTTTGTATATTTTACAAGGTCTCATGATTGCATCGCATTGCCAATATATGTCAATTCTGAAAGATACAGATATATGACTGGTAATATTTTTTGTATCTAACTCACTTCGTCAACATGAGTTGTTTAAATTTGGCGGAATACTCCTCTAATAATAGTTCCTTCTATTGTAAACATTGAAGTCTCAAAAAGAATTATTGTCTGTAGCATGTTGGGAAGCATTCGTGTTGTATTTGTTATTCTCATGTTGTTTTCTTTCATGATTGGTAGTCCTCTAATAATAGTTCCTTCTATTGTAAACATGTTGCTTCGATCTTCTCCATAGTTTCATTCATGTTCTACAAATTGATACATCTGCTTTTTGTCATTATAGACTTCTTGGTGAAAAAAGTTTTCCTCGTCTTCTACATCCGATTGATCACTGTTGTTGCTATATTTGATATTCTCATGTTGTTTTCTTTCAAAATTAACTAACTTCTGCTATAATTGAATGATTTATTTTTGTACATCTTCTATGGTAAGGTTTTGAATATCTTTTTGAACTTTTCTCTTTGGCGTCATGATAGATATGCTTCACTTAAGGTTTTGACTAAGTTTTATGTCGGATTTAGGGTTGGTCGAATGTTCAGGTTTGGACGATTTAGGAATGATTTTGTGGGTTAGGATTGTGATTTCAGAAAAAAAAAAAAAAATCTAAGGTTCAAAGATTGATACAAAATGATACTGATTTAAGGTTTCTCTAAAAATAGTGTTTGTTTCTACAACGATTTAAGGATATTTAGCAAGTGAAAGGAGGATAACCTGAAATGACCGGAAATTTGGGTGGCACAATAGGTAACCTGCTATTGGAGGGTGGTTAATAGGGGAAACTAAAGTCCACAAGGGCAGCTGGAGTGGGCATCGAATTCGATGTTGCGGGAATTCCAGCAAGTGTGCTCTATCAAGATATAGTCTCACCACTTCAATGAGTTTTTTAAAGCTAATAGAGGAAACATCAAATAGTCTCCAAATATCATAAACAAAACGACATTTCTCAACCTAGGTCTTAAATAATATATTTATATGTAGGAAAAAGAGAGACCCTAATAATAAGCTAGATAAAATAGTTCATAATTCTATGGTTGGTCGGCCAGCTAAAGGGAATGGCAGGGATTAGAACCGACCAAGACATGTTTTGGGATGGTTCTCTTTCTTTCCACCTCAATGATGCGGATGTCGGCATCAATATGGTTCCGTTTGATGCAATGTTTGGATGCATATGTAGGCCGCCTTTATAACGGACAATTAGCAGAACATGTAATCAAAGGACTACCAATCATGAATGACACTATGGAGAAGATCGTAGCAATTTAAGGCCAATTCGTCAAATGTGATGAATGAAGTATTGTTAAAAGAAGCACAAGAAGATCTAATTTGAAGTGGTAGACCCTTAAGGTTTGTGGAAGGGAGCGAATGCTCTTAGGCAACTCAAATAATTTAATCCTCATTTCACTGGACCATTTCAGATATTATCTCAAAATAAACATAATGTATTCAATTGGTTCCACCTAAACCAATATTGTGCACAATGTGTTTATAAGCAATCTGTTCTAAACACAATCCATGTTATTTAATATAATCTTGAGAAGATGCAGATATAGTCCAACTTGAGCTATGATGTTTCGCCGAATGGATACAGTTATGATAAGACAAACTTCGTAGCAGAATATATCGTTTGTCTAACTTTTTTGTCAAATTTCTTTGGCATGGACAAACCAAACAAGAAGTTACATTGGAAGTGGAGATGGAGATGAGAGAAAAGCAGCCTAACCTATTCAATTGCACTTGGCATGGATTTTGAAATATGAATTTCTTAAGTAGGCGAGAATGTTACGTCCCAGAAGCTCAATATTTAAGAATCATATAATACACTGTTATACATACTTGTTGAGTTAAACCGGACCTAGCGGATTTGATTTTATATTGACCGACTTGTTCAAGTGTTGGGTAGACTATGGGATGGCTGTGTAGTCTAAGCAGTCGGTAGTATTCATCCCTACTCATTTAAGTCATCATAAATGATTGGCATTAAGCTATATTAGGTTGTGGAGAGGTCGTTCCGCAGCAGTTGTTGGCCTGCAGGTTCAGGTGAATGCATATTGCTGATTAGTAATACTCTACATGCCTATACTAAGTTACTTAATGTTGTACTCCAGAGAACTTTGTTTGCTCTTCAGTGACTTCTTGCCTAATTGATTTCGTGGGATATTGGTAGAGTTGAGTAGAGTTGCATTGTCAGTAACCCTTGTACTTTTGGCAGGGTTCAGTTTTTACTGTGGTCTCCATTGTTAAAATTTTACTCGCTTCAAGATAAAAATTTTGCAATGGGTGGGTTCGAAGGTAGTTTGTTGGGACAACGTAGGCATTAAGATTGCTTAGTTCGCTTTAAAACATGTTAGCATTGTGGTCGAGAAGCTGAGTAACTAAATCTTGATGAAGTTTGCATACTGCTGTATGTACTTCAGTATTTGAGTCCAATTGTTTAGATAGTGGATTGACTTTATTTTTCTGTGTAGTAATCTCCGTATTTGCGAAGTGCTTTTACTCCACTTGAATTAGGATCGTGATCGTATTAACTTGGGCTTGGCAAAAGAACTTAAATATGTTGGCACCAAAAGCATCAACGTATAGGGGCTCAAATACATGGTGCCCTTTTGTAATTATATTAGTGAGTGAAATTTTAATTTATGCGCATAAATAATATTTTGAAAGCGAATTAAGGTTTCATTAATTAAATTTATTCATATCAATCCGTGTATGAATATGCTCCAAGGCAGTTGATATAATTTTACTTGTTTACATAAAAACCATTTGGAAAATGGACAGAATATCTTGAATTATTATATGGCTATAAAACCAGCACAGACAACATATGCAATCTGAATAGGATGTAATCACTTGTAACGATTCTTTAAAGCCCGCTTTATCAAAATTCTCTGCGATAAATGATCTTGATGTCTGATTCTATTTTGATAATCATGTTGTCTACATTCTAATATTATTTAAATAGCAATGTGATCTATTTGTTTGGTTCAATGTTTCATGCTTAGCAATGTGGTATTATTTTGAAGTATTAAAGGTTATTTTTATCTTTTTATTCTGCAGTAATTTATTTTACCCAACAGTAGAGAATCAGTATATTATTATTCGTAACGTTGTTTTTAAAGTATGTTAGTTAACCAGATTGCTGACATTGTATTAAATATATCATGAAACCACTCACTCAAAAAAAAAAAAAAAAAAACTTTTTTCTCTTGGGAGTATTTCTTAGCAATTTTAGCTAAATACTGAGTTACGAATAATAATCTTATAAGACTTTACATACACTTTGATTTGGGAGTGTTGATCTGTACATCTAAGAAAAAATGATGGTCTTCGCCCAATTTCGTGTTTATTTATATGGGATACTTGTTACCTTTACTTTGAAGTAATTTCATCAATTTGATTGCCTCACCTTATCAAACATGGGATAGATTTTAAGCCAGCATCACTACGGGTGTGTATTATGAATATTGTTTTTATATAGTTCAAAACGAACATAAAAAATATTGAGTTAGAATCATAAATTATAAATATATTATAATTAAAATTCATTCTTGACATACCAAAATATGGTAAAAAATATTTTTTTTATTATAATTACATTATTACAGTATTATAAATACATGTATTATGTTTCGAAATGTTAAATCACGTATCTTTCCTGGACATTTAAAAGATTTATTTATTTCTTGAAAAATTTGTATTTGTGGAAATTATATGAATGTATGTCATACATAACAGGTAACGTTGGGCATATCAACTCTTCTTTCCTACGTTCCAGTTTCTCTGGCCTCAGGTCACCAAGCTGGAGCATTGAGTTTAATGACTCTCATGATCCTTTTGATGCATACTTTGAGGAAGCCATCACCGGCTGCACTCAGGTTTCTGGCTTCGTCGCCGCCAAAAATCGTCGGCTAGCTCGATGGAAAAAACAGAGTTTTATTGATCAACCAAGTATATAAATTTATTTAACATTTTCCACATCAAAAGCTCGTTGGATTATTTGAGGTTTTAATCTTTTGAAGCTGATGGAAGTGCGCCACTTTTTCTTCGTAGAATCATATGCAATTTTTATTACAGCATTTTTAATTTGTTGACAACCCTTGTTGGTTGATGTTTTTGAAAAGTGTCTAGCAAGTTATGTATAATATGAACCATTCATATGTTTGTGGCTAAACAGATGTTTATAATATATATTTTTTCTGGCTCCTATCGTTCTCCAATGTCTAAATTTTACTTTGGATATTGCTTTTATTGTTTATTTTTTTTTCATGAGATGTAATACATGGGTTTGTTGACGACTCTGTACTCATGAAAATTTGGCAGTTAAAACTCAAAAAAAATCCCTAATAACGTTATTATTTACAGATCATGCAGGAGACATATTTGAACAAAGTTTAATCAGAGTATAGATAATATTGTTTGTTATAAAACTTTTCAAAATTACGGTGACCTAGGGCCTGTTTGGGGCAGCTGCAGTTTATTGAATAATCTGTTGATAAGCTGGGTGCGATGATTATTAGAAATTTTTATTTTTTTGGAAAAGTTAAACCGTTGTCAGAAAGCTGCCATCGTACCTAGATAGGTGCGGTGTGAAAACGTTATTTTTAGCGTTTTCAAAACGTGTAAGTTGCTAAAATGTAATTTACTCAAACAGTTCAGATGTAGAGATGTATTTTTAAAACGCCATTTTACCAAATAAATTGACTCAAGCAGACCCTTAATTTACGGTGGCAAGTTCCTTGGAGCGGCTTTATACATTTCTGTTGTACTTGCTCTCCCTCACAAAATCTACATTGGTTAATAAACCGCCGTTAAATATCCATGCAAGCGGCCATTTAAACTGTCGGTATATGGGTGGGTTTAACATGTCACTTTACATGTATTCTTTTAATAAAATATTCTTTATTTCAGTTTACACAGCATTGTCACCAAAAAAAAAAAATCAAAATTATAGGAACATTTTTTGTTGTATTATAAATTCTGTCATATTTCCATACAAAATCTAACAAAGCGTTAACTACAACATAAAATTTTAATATGAATGAAAGCTTTACAATCTAATCATCTTATGATTTATCATAATGAAAAATAAATCAAATTTGTATTAATGCAAAAATTTTCTTACTGAAATAACATAAATGTTTCATGATCGAATATTCATTATGCTACTACTTAACAAGAATCATATGACTGCAATTACAACATCGAACTCCAAATTTGACTAGAGAAATAAAAAAAAATTGATTACATACTGGTGTCATTACATTGAAAACATAGATGCTAACACAGCATGATGTAATTATCTAGCCAACACAGCCTCAACAAATGTCTCCTCCAAAGTTATCATTAACATTATTTTAAGAAGGTTGTTCCATGTCTTCCTGTAAAATAATAGTTGTGAAATCATAAAAAATGCACCATATGCAAACGGGTTGGTGGAGGATGAAGTGTCTCAATTCATTGTGTAAACCCTATCATCTTATCTCAAAATGAGGCAAAACTTCACATCTAAGTCATAATATCTTTGATGTTCTCTTCCAACTTGGCAACTCGATCAAAGTTGTTGCTTCCTCTACTTTCGTCGATGCATGTGGTGTTGCGCGAAAAGTAATGGGTTGGGGTGACTCCAAATCATTATGTATGTACTCTACCTGGGTTTTTAGGACCCATGATCCCCGTGAATACCCTCTCATTTGTCTCAATATTTCCATCATCAAGTGTTAAAGCTTCTTCTATCAAAACCTAGCAAGCATGCACCTATATATGACAAGTACTTAACTTACAAAAAGAATGCACCCATCATAAAAAATAAAAAAAAATTATTGACAAATAAGAGAAGCGAATAATACACATTTGAGTCGAGCATCCTCTGACGAATAAGATCCATTCTTACACACTCGACTAAATTTTCATAGTTGTAATCGATCATGAATGAAGTGCATAATGAAGATGAGAAACTAATACATAACAACAAAATAATATATATATATATATATATATATATATATATATATATATATATATATATATATATATATATATATATATATATATATATATATATATATATATATATATATATATAATCTTACACCATTTCATTTTATTTCCTCATAGAGCTTACTTGACCCATTCTGCGAGGGTAAGTTTATTTCTTTATATTTTTTCTATTCTTAGCTACCCTCTCCTTCAACCAAAAAATTAACTCTTGTAGAATTAATAGCATTAAGCAGAATAATAAAGATATTCTGATCATCTAGCTCTGACCATTGGGTCAGTAATTGCCACCATTTGAGAGAATCAACTCCTCTTGAGGTATTCTCTAAACTTTCATCTATTATAGGACAATTCTAATGTTGTCTCTTTAAATAATTTTTATGGTTACACTAATCTACCCCAAGCGATTGAAGACTCCATCATCGATCATCGATCTTGTCTAAGAATCTAAACTTTGATTATAAATATAATAAATAAATATATGAAAAATAAACAAATATATGGATTGTTATTCAAAATAAATATTGTAAAATGATAAATAATTTTCTTACCCCTACCTCAACTAACATCTTCTTTTTGAATGACTCCCATCCTGAAATGATATGTAGAAGGTGGTTCTGATGATCTATCCTTGTCTCCCATATGAGAACCACCTCTAGATACAACTTTTTTAGAATGTCTCAATAAACTACCTCATGTCATATCAATAAACAAGAATTGCTAATACAATGAAATTATAAAAAATATAATTAGTATTAAATTTATAAACTAAATCTAATACTAAAGTGTGATAGAAATGTTACAAAATATATGCATAAAAAATCCAAAAATGCATAAACTGAATAAATTTTTTTTCTTACATTTTAACATGTTATTCACTTCTTTTATTGTCAAACCGGTGTGTTTTTTCCTTTGGCTTCTTTGAACTTTATTAATTGTTTTATCAAAAATAGTTTGCAGAGACTCCACTTGTGATAAAATTTAACTACCAGTAGTTCTTTGGGGCTGCAAATTTGAATTCTTCTATATTATCAAAATAATATTTCTATAAAAAAAATATTTTGAGGCAGCCAACATCACAACTCATGGAAGAAAGTCTCTACTTTTGTACAACCACAATGATTTTGTACTTTCAACACAACATGGGTAACCAAATATTTCTTTGTTACTCCAGCCATATAACATATCATATTGAGATAAGTCATTGATAGTCCATAATGATGCAACACGTAGTTAAAATTTTGACATGTTATAACATCATAACATTGAACTTTTTGTCATAGTTCTTGTAACTCTTAGTAAATTAATGGATTGAAGGTAAACATCAATTTTCTTACCTAGGCTTCTCCCCCGTGGTATTACGGTTGATAGAATGAAAGATGTATGTTTCATCTCAATTTAAGGAGGTAAACAATATATAACTAAAAGCATGGGAGCTCATATGTTTAAAATGGTTAAATCCATAGGTGGTCAAATCGTGATGGATATTTCTTGAATATAAAGCAAAATAAGAATATAGATAATTAAAATGATTTTAATCCTGCAAAATCATCAAGATGATATAACATTCTATGTCTATTACCGTGTTTTGAGTGTCATACCATATCTTCATTATACATTTTTTGTTTATGCAATCATTTTAATTAGGGTATTAATTCAAACTATTAAACAAACTTATCAATATTTTTAGTTCACTTTTTCTCTAGATCTTTGTTTTTCTGAATATTAACTCATTGTGATGAACCACAAATATGGCATATATTCTGATTGGCATTATCTTGACAAAATAATATAAAATCATTACGACATGCATCTATCTTTATGTACCCAATGTTAAATGTTATTATTATTTTTGACTTCACATGTATTCTCAGGCAATAAAACTCCTTTAGGTAAAGCAATGGCCAACAATTCTAATATCACATCAAAAGATTTGCCATCCAAGAATGTAGACATTTTAGATAGCATAAGTTTAATATGGAAGATAACTACAAGAATGAGTTACACCACAATTATAATTCTGCCTCATCATCTTTTACCACTTTTGAAGATTTAATTTTATTACTTATCGGATCCCTACTATGTTTGCATAGTCAACTTAAGCATTTATTGCGATATCATCTAAATAAAGTGTATTTTTTTAGTAATTCTTCCATGTTATCGATTCTGAGTTATTCTTTTTAAACTGAAACTTGCTTTGGAGTAACCTAAAAGCTACTTGATTTAGTTGTTGTAGATTCACTAATAGTCTATGTTCTTCTCCATGTCGAGTCATGCAATGTATCTATAAAAAGAACCTTTAGAGAGCAAATGCATAATAACATCTTTGAAACTATAGAAGTATTGAATAATGCATACTTTGTATAGACATTTTTCTTTTGCATTTTTTCTAACTTGAAAATTTTTAAAAATTTTCAACTCCCCTTTTTTATTCAACATTTCATTTAGGCTTGTTTATCCATCACTTGTCCAATGATGAAAAGTGAGCACTAAAATCATTATTAAAAAAATTGTTGGTATGAGGCTATTAAAAAGACAAGAAAGTAGTCACTAAAAGCATGTCAAAACATATATGGAAGTATTAGTGAGAACGGCCTAAATAAGTAGTCACTAAAGATTAAAGAACAACAGGAAAGTATTCACTAAAAAAGTATGTGATAAATCTATAAAATTGTTAGTGAGAACAAAACATCAGTAAATAATAAGTTACTAAATTATTAATTATAATTTAATAATAATATAATAAGAACTTTTGCTAAATCATTTTTGCCAACCTAGTTGCTTCTAAAATCATGCTTCTTAATATTACCATATTTAAAAGATATCATATTGACCGGTGACTTTTTATATGCTTAAAATATAAGATAAATATGGACGTAATAAATATTCAATAATTGAAAAGTCACACTTATCAACACAAGTATACATATCGCTCAAGTAATATAGGGCATTAATGGAGTCCTAAATATCGATTCCACAGGGAGTGGTTTAGAACTGCGAACTAAGATTTTAGACAAGCAATGCTTTAATCACAACAACGAAGTTCAATTTGCTTATCTGTCACTAATAGACAATTGAAATAAATAGACAATTTTAATAACTATTAAATAACTAATGATACTGAGGAGAGTTTAATTGTGATATTCAATATATAAGGAAGCATCATTATCCTTGTCAAGAAATTATAGTAAATGGATAAAGTGAATTAGTTCAATTTATATTGTATCAAATATGAGCATACCCATTCTTTACCCTTTGGTCTAGGCATAAAGAACATTGACTAATCCTACGCTTGTTTACTGAATCTGCGGCTAGGCTGGGAGGATACCGGCTCTCACTTTGGAGCTCTCACGTTCCCCTCACCTGAGGGCTAACATCTACACTTCAACACCCAAACGATAGGACTGAATTTGGGATTTTAGTCTGTCACTCTAAAATCTCTAATTCTACGCCCGAAAATAATGTTTTCCTATTTATTTTCACCCAACTTCCAAGGGCTCTGACCTCCCTGAATCTTGGATGTAATCTTCACTTTAGTTGTAAAACTCAATATATTTTAACAAATCAATTGGCCATATTGAAAGTAAATTAAGATCGAAGTGAAAAGATCATCACAATTTCTTAAACATTTTCATGACTTCACCAATTCAAATCACTATTTCGTAAATCTCAAGACAAGGAGAAAGACAGAGAAAACTACTCAAATCTCATGGGAAAAACACAACAAAACTCTGAATTCATATATATAATCAAAGTCATACAAACTACAACAAGTAAATAACTTATCTCTAATTTCTCCCCAAGAACACTCCACAAAGTTCCTCTGAATCTCTTCCTTTCTTTACAGCACACAAAATTCCTCTTCGAAGTAGCAATGAGGAAGAAATCTCTCACTTTCCCTCCACTCCTACAATCTCTCGAAGAATTCCTCACAATATTGGAACCTTTCTAATCTCTAGAAACTCTCCCTAGCACTTTCTTTACTCCCTAGATTCTTTCCCTCCTTCTCCAGGCTCTCCAATTTTCGGCCAAAATAGTCTTTTAAAGTTGTGAATGAGCTTTCCCAAGAGTTGCCTAAACATCCCTTCAAAATTTGGCCTTATCCAAAGCTTGAGTAGGCATAACCATCAAGCTCGCCGTCGGCGGCCTCGAGGGCGCCGTTGGTGGACTTCTGAAGAATTTTGTCCTGTAGCCTCGGGAAAAACTCGTCGTCGGCAACCTAATTGAGATTTCCACATTTTGGTCCTTTTCGCTCAAAATTTGCACCTTTTTGCATCTTTTTGCTCCAATGACCCTAATTCATCATTCATGCAACAAAACATCCAAAATACCTTTCTTTAAAGTGCAATATCATCAAAAATAGTATAAAATATGTATGAAAATCTCAACACATTTTTCTTGGGTCAAAATCCCCCAAACTTAACTATTACTTGTCCTTAAGTAATTTTAGTACTACATAAAATTTATGATCTACTACAGTAAAGTTTTAATTCAGAAATACTACAAGTTTGATTTAAATAAATATCATAGTGAGATTTCTAGAAAAAATTTAAGTAATTGAATTAACTCTATAGCCACAAGATTACCTAGTCATCAAGTTTAAGAGTTCTAGTCTTCTATTTATTTCAAGAATGACTATATGTTGCAATATTAAGTCACTTAGAATATCCAAAAGATAGGAACTTCATGAGAACTCTACTAGTAAATATAAGTTCAAAAATGTATTTAAATTTTCCCTTTAGGTAGGTCCAGTGAAGCCAATTTTTGATTAGGCATATCCTCAAGCTTCTCTCCCTTCCATAATTTTTTTTTTCTCTTTTTCATTTGGATTGCTTTCAATCCTATATATTTTTCTTTTCTTTTCAGGGATTGTTTTCAATACTTTCTTTTTCCTTTTTCAAGTGAGGATTACTATATCTGGATAGCCTTTAATGATTTTGAACTTCA
>NEWO01000385.1:176834-188129 GCA_003013225.1 Phalaenopsis aphrodite
CATTAAAGCCCTATATTACTTGACCGATACGTATACTTTCGTTGACAAATTCAACTTTAACATTATTGAATATTATATTTATACATCTTAATCAAATCAAACACATCTATAAATTCACGATCAAGTCTTTGGACGTGTTGCTGGAAATTAAATCTTCTAGTAGCGCCATCAAATTCTTGTATTTGTCAATTTACAAAAAATTTCGTCAAGTTTTTGGCGCCGTTGCCAGGGTGTGATTGAGTGAGTGAGTAAAATTACGATCAGAGTAACAGACAAATTAGGATTATTAAAAAATTTATACTTAAATTGCAACATATTTTTATATTTATATTTAAGTAAATTATATTACTGAGTACTGATTTCAAATTGTATGCGTAAATTTGAACCTGAAAATTTAATACCTTATGATTCGGAATTAGAACGCACTGTTAGAAGAATTAGAAAATTAAGAAGAGAACCTAAAAATTCTGATACAATGAAAAACAACCTGAACAATCAAGGAATAGAGAATGAACACCAACCTAGACTTCTAAGAGATGATGCAAATCCTACAGCTGATGAGATTCACTTATCTATCCAAAATCTTGATGTAGCTGCTAATTCATTTGAGATTAAACCTGATATTATCCAAATGGTACAAAATAATCAATTTGGAGGTTCACCAAATGAAGATCCTAATTTACACCTCACTAGTTTTTTAGAACTATGTGCTACTTTTAAATATGACAGAGCCTCAAATGATGCTGTTTGACTTAGAATATTTCCTTTTTCACTGAGGGATAATGCTAAGATGTGGTTATATTCGTTAGCACCTAGATCTATTAGAACTTGGGGAGAACTTTCACAGAAGTTTCTATCCAAATATTTCCCTCCATCCAAAACTGCTAAACTAAGAAATGACATAACATCGTTTTGTCAGATTGATGGAGAGTCAATATATGAAGCTTAGAAGAGATTTACAGATCTTCTTAGGAAGTGTCCTCATCATTCGTTACCATATTGGTTAATATTTCAAACTTTTTATAATGGATTAGTGGGATTTCTTAGATCAATTATAGATGCTGCGGCTGGTGGTTCTTTAATGTTAAAACCTTTTGATGAGGCTTATTCATTAATAGAAGAGATGGTTACCAACAATTTTCAATGACCCTCTGAGCGGATAAATTTTAATAGAGTAGCTAGTATCCATGATTCTGATGCAATATCTATGTTAGCTTCGCAGAATCTAGATCATTATGGGATGAATTATTCTTCAACACCTCCTATGATGGAAGAAAATTCATCTAGGAAATTTTTGGATGTTCAACCTTCATATGAGACCTTAAATGCTATTAATAGACCCAACAACCCATATTCAAACTATTATAACCCATGTTGGAAGAATCATCCAAATTTTAATTGGAATAACAATTCTTCTACAAATCAAGAATGGGCAAACAACTCAGTGAACCCATTAGGAAATTTATCCAACCAGGAAAATATTAACTATAGACCTTCTTATCCTCTAGGATTTAACAATAATAATCAAATTAAGGAGAAGAAGTTATCTATGGAAGAACTAATATTAAACATGGGTTAACAATTACAGAATGAATAAAATCAATTACAACATCAAGGAAATCAATTACAACATCAAGGAACTGCTATTAAGAACATTGAAAACTAATTAGGACATATCGCTACTGCGCTTAGTAACTGAAAATTAGGAACTTTTCCGAGTAATGTGGAACCAAATCCTAAAGATCAAGGAAAAGAACAAATCAAGGCAATTCAATTACAAAGTGGAAACGAATTAGAGATAAGAGTGCAAAAAGAAATAGAAACTGAAAAAGAGAAAGTGGATATCGAAAAAGAAAAGGATCATGAGTACCCAGATTTAGAGTATCCATTTACACCAATGAAAATTACTGTGGAGAAACCTCCACCACCATTTCCTCAAAGGTTGAAGCAACACAAATAGAATAAACAATTTTCTAAATTTTTAGAAATTCTTAAGAAGTTAACGGTAAACATTCCCTTCGTAGAAGCTTTAGAGCAGATGCCCAATTATGTGAAATTTATGAAAGATATTTTGAAAAAGAAAATGAAGTTCACAGACAACAAAATTGTTGCACTTAGCGAAACGTGTAGTCCAATTATTTAGAAAAAGCTTCCTGAAAAATTAAAAGATCCTGGTAGTTTCACTATACCGTGTGTTATCGGTGAAAAATTTTATGGAAGAGCTTTATGTGACTTGGGAGCCAACATTAATCTTATGCCTCTATCAATTTTCAAAAGATTAAGATTAGGAGAAGCCTCACCTACTTCTGTAACTTTACAGTTAGCGGATCGTTCAGTTACATATCCTAAGGGAGTTATAGAAGATGTGTTAGTAAAAGTAGACAAATTTAGCTTTCCTGTGGATTTCATTGTTTTAGATATGGAGGAAGATAAAGAAATACCTATCATTTTAAGGAGACCATTTTTAGCTACTGAAAAAGCTATGATAGATGTTCAAAAAGGAGAATTAAATATGAGAGTAAATGATCAAGAAGTGACTTTTAACATTATGAAATCTATGAAATATCATGCTATTGAAAGAGATAATGAGTGTTTTCACATGGAAATTATTGAACATCTACTGAACGAACATTTTAAAGAACATTTTGAAGATAAAAAGTATTTTGAAAAAGAAGAGCATTTTGAAGAATAAATTGAAGAGAATGATGAAATTATTGTGGATAAATTAGAAAATGAAGAATTAGATTATGTTCAAGAAAGATTTGAGATGTTGGATATTACATAAAATGCTAATAAGAATCTATTTCTATCAATTATAAAACCTCCTGAACTTGAGTTGAAAACATTACCTAACCACTTGAAGTATGACCAGTTATTATATCTTCAAAATTAAACGATCTGCAAGAGCAAAAACTGATACTATTGATGCAAGAATTTGATCTTGTGGTTATTGATAGAAAGGGAACTGATAATCAAATTGCTAATCATTTATTGAGATTAGGAAACTATGAATTATCTAACACCGACAATGAAATTTTAGATAGTTTCCCTGATGAACCACTTTATAATATTAATGAGTGGAAAATACCGTGGTATGCTAATATTGTTAACTATATTGTAAGTGATATTTTGCCACCTATGTTGACATTGCAACAACAAAAAAAATTCATTCATGATGCGAAAGCATATTTTTGGGATGATCCTTATTTATATAAACAATGTAAGGATCTTATTATGAGGAGATGTGTACCTTATGAAGAAACTGAGTTGATCATTCAGAAATGTCATGATTTTGAATTTGGAAGACATTTTGGGATTGATAAAACTGCTTATAAAATTTTATAAGCTAGATTTTATTGGCCTACCAGATTTAGAGATGTTTATAGATACATAAAAACTTCTAATCGATGTCAACGAGTAGATAATATATCTAGAAGAAATGAAATGCCTCTAAATTTCATATTGGAAGTTGAGATCTTTGACGTTTGGGGATTAGATTTTATGAGACCATTTATTCCTTCATTTGGGAACTTATATATATTAATTGCAGTGGAATGCGTTTCTAAGTGGATTGAAGCACAAACTTTACCTTGTCGTGACACTAGAAGTGTTTCAATATTTTTGATGAAAAATATTTTCACTAGATACGGAATGCCTAGAATGATTATCACTAATGGAAGATCTCATTTTAGGAATAAATATATTCAGAGATTGGCAGAAAAATTTAATATTATTCATAGAATCTCTACTGCCTATCATCCTCAAACCAGTGGGTTAGCTGAAATTTCTAATAGAGAGATTAAACAAATATTTGAAAAGACTGTAAACCCTAGTAGAATAGATTTATCCATTAGATTGGATACTGCATTATGGGCTTACAGGACTGCTTATAAACCTCATATTAGAATGACTCCTTACAGACTAATTTTTGGAAAGACTTGTCACTTATCAGTAGAATTGGAGCATAAAGTATATTGGTCAACTAAAGAATTCAAGTATAATTTGAAAGATGCTGGTAAGAAGAGATTGTTATAAATAAATGAATTGGAAGAATTAAGAAATGAATCATATAATAACGACAGAATTTATAAAGAAAAATTAAAGTTATGGCATGATCAGAAGATTAACCAAAATAACTTTGAACCAGGACAAGAAGTTTTGCTTTACAATACTAGGCTGAAGTTATTCCCTAGAAAATTGAAGTCTCGTTGGTTAGGGTCATTTACTGTGACTCAAGTTTATACTTACGAAGCTGTTGAAATTGAAGATCAGAAAACTGGAAATAGATTTAAAGTAAATGGAAATAGATTAAAACTATATTATGAGGGTAAAAGACCAAATATTAAAGAGGTTTTAATGATCAGTCAACTTGAATAACACCTGAATAGGTCGGGCTGACGACGTTAAACCAAGCGCTTTATGGGAGGCAACTCATACTTATCTTTATTTTTAAAGTAATTATAATAGTTTTTATTTGAGATTATCGCTAGTTTATGGTAGTATTAAGCTCTACTATTCTTATTTACCCTGGAAACATCTTAAAAATTGGATTCATGAAGAAAAATTGGAACGCATTCGGACCGGTGCGAAACTTGAAAATTTTGCCGGCGCCCTCGACGCTGCTGACGGTGGATTTTTCCCGAGATTCCAGACAAAATTAATATAGAAGCGCGCCGACGGCGCCCTCGAGGCCGCCGATGGTGAGACCGGTGAGATGACGATTTCTTGTGTTCGATTGGCAGTTTTTTACGGTTTTTGGGCTGGAATAATCTTTTTAAACTTAAAAATTCGAATTCTAATTTATATTTTCCCTCTAAAAAGGAAGTGAAACTCTATCAATTCCATTCCTATGGCATCTAATTCCCCTAATAATCCCAGAATGTGAGTTTTCAATCGGCAGAAGTTTATTAGTGCGGAAGCGCAGCGAATCTTCAACAAGTTGCTGACGAAGAAAAGTTTAATCAAAGAACGAGGATTCATGATTCGTAGATTGAATAATCCCATGACGAATATTTAAAAAATGATAGTGCGGCGAAGATGGGAAGTGTTGTGCTACATTACTGCCACCGTAGTTGTTCCAATAGTAAAAGAATTTTATGCAAATTTACATGGAATCAACCAAGAAGTTGTTTATGTGCGAGGAAGATGGGTCACTTTCACTCTTGCACGGATCAACGAATTATATATGATAGAAAATGCTCCTATCTGCCACTGTTCCAATTTCATCCCAACGAGAAACCACATGAATGAGATTTACTAATATTTAACGGATGAAATTGATGATTGGGAAATAAGAGAAAACAAGTATGTTAGTTTTTCTGCAACACTCCTGAATCCCGTTTCTAAATATTGGCACTTTTTTTATTTCTGCGAAACTAATATCGACAATGAAGATCGGTAAAGTTTCTAAAGAAAGTGCCATTTTGAATTACTGCATCCAAAGGGGACTGCCGATCGACATTGGATCTATAATTGTGAAGTCGATTTTGGGCCTGATCGTTCACAGATCCACTTATGGGCTTGGACCCCCCTCCACAATTTTCTGACTTTACAGTCAGTTCCAAGTGTCCTATGAAAATTGGGAAAAGAGACTGCTACCTTGGAAGCCTTTGGATCCAACTGAAAGATTCCCATCATTTGAAGATGAAAATGACATGGCCATGATAGTTGATCAATCATCTCAGAATTCACTATTAGTTCAACTCTTAATCCCTGATAAGTCTTTGGTGATCCTGCACCGAATCAAGAAGTTGGAAAAGGAGGAACCAAATGTCATGAATGCAATCAATAATATCTCTGATTTCTTCGATCATCTGGACTGGAGGATGAAGGAACATTTCCAACATTCTGGACATTTAGAAGATAGTTTGATACGACTGATGAGGAGGATGAAATCAATAGTTTGATACGACCTCTTCGTTTATGTGCAATCTATGGGCGATCTCAAAGGAGAATCGAGTACCGAGTCTGAGGATTAGTAGATTTATATTACTACTTACATGTCTATCTATGTATTTTGATTTGAACTTTGTAGTTGCTTTGCTTTAGAATTATGCTTATAGATCTCTGTATAGTTGAGACTAAGCATAAGATGTTTTATTTTCAGCATTTTTAGTGTTGTGGCTTAGATTGCGATGCTGAATTAATGAATTGAGGTTGAGAAAATACCAAACTTAGGTGTGTTATGCAACATATATTGTACCGCTTGGAATTTATATATAATGTGATGTTTTGTGTTGTGAAAGTTTATACGTGCTAAGTACATCATTTAGTTATTTAAAATTATGTCTATAATGATTAAATAGATGTCGTTTAGGCTTGGAATTGATTGAAATCGCAAAAATCCGGAGATTGGAAAAAATCAATAGAGCCCGCCGACGGCGCCCTCGACGGCGCCGACGTCGCCCTCGACGGCGTTGACAGTAAGACTTTCCCGAGACTTAGGATTTAAATTCCAATTAAGTGTGCCGACGGCGCCATCGACCCCGTTGACGGCAAGCTCGTGAAAAACACCTTTAACGGTGATTTTGACCAATCAACCGCCACTATTCATCATCCCCTTCCTCCTAAAAATGCCATTTTTGACTTAAGGTAAGACTTGAAAGATCTTGAATTGGGAGGCAATTTCAAGGCTTTTTGACACCAGATTTGATCATCTTTAGTTAAGAGCTTCACTTCAAGCTAAAAATATTTGATTTCACCCATGAATTTCTCCCACATTGAGGAGATCCGAAAAATTTGGGAATGTAAAGAAAATTTGGGAAGAGATTCATGGATTTTATTGTTGAACTCTTAGAATTACTATTGGAAGCCATGATTTACATATTTGAAGTAATTTTTGGAATTTTTCTATAATTTGATTGGATTAAAATGACTCCACGACAAAAGAGAAGAGTTGAGTTCGACAAGTCTCGCTTCGTCAATGCGATGACTCAAACAAAATTTACTTCCATATTTAAAGGAAAGAAGGACATACAAGATCGAGTTTTTGAAAGTCCGAGAGGAGAAATCATACGAGTTATTGCCGAGCGGAGGTGGGAAAACTTTTGTTACACCACCAATAAAGCAGATGCAAATGTTGTGAAGGAGTTCTACGCCAATGTGATTTATTCTGATGACGAAATCATTCAAGTGCGTGGATTCCCTGTTGAGTTTACTGCCGCCCGCATCAACACTTTTTATGAAGCGGATGCAAATGTTGTGAAGGAGTTCTACGCCAATGTGATTTATTCTGATGACGAAATCATTCAAGTGCGTGGATTCCCTGTTGAGTTTACTGCCGCTCGCATCAACACTTTTTATGATGTCCCAGACTCTTACAACTGCCAATATGAATCCTTTAGTACGATGGAAGGCCCCCTCAATGATGTGATCAACTTTCTCACTGATGAAAAAGGAACATGGAAGATAAAACAGCGAGAACGGGTAAATTTTTCTGCTTTCATGCTGAATGCCACCTCTAAGGCGTGTCACTATTTCATTTCTTCTACTCTGTTACCGACCTATGACCATAGTGAGGTAACTAGAGATAGAGCTATTATGAATTTTTGTATTCAGAATAGTAGAACTATAAATGTGGGGAGAATAATTCTTAAGAATATATTGACTACAGCAAGGAGTGAGACTAGTGGAGGTCTAGGACATCCTAGACTTATTTATGTAATTTTTAAACTTTTTGGAGTGGAAAGTGAAAATGAAGAATTGGTTTATCCTATGAAACCCATTAGTAAAGCTAATTTGAAGACTTATGAATCCCATGAGAAATGGAGAACTGGGAGTAGAAGTCAAGAACCTTATACTAGTAGAGATGTCCCCTCTACAAGTTATGACCTTCTACCTTCTAGTTCCCCTACCCTCTCTGATTTGATGAATGAGTTGACCTTGCAGCAGAAGAGCATAGAATCGGTAAGTGAAAGGATTGGAGATTTAGAACACCGACATGATTATGATAGTGAGTACCTGTAGAGGCATTCAAATTTTGAGGTAGCTTATTATGAAGCTCGGGCCCGACACTACAGAGGTGAGCCTAATGTTACGTTTCCTGAGTGCCCCCGATATACTCAGTATCAACCCAATCCACCTGCTGATCAAGACGATGAAGATATAGGTTGGGATTTTGATATAGAATAAAATTGATGTACTTATTTTTGTATTTTTATTTTATGTAGTCTGTTTGTAATAGAAATGGATGTTTGTGTATTTGGACTTTCATTTTTATTATTTCGTTGTACTTGAATGATTTTTATTTTTGTTATAAAGTTAGTGTTATATTTAAATAAGTATGTGTAGTTTAATAGATGTTGAATGTGAACAATAATGGGTGACAAGTTAGGCACTTGAGGACTAGACGGAGGATGATTTGTAGGTACATTTTCATGTGAGTTGGATGAACTTGCTGAATCCGAGTCGGGAGATAATGAGTTTGGTTCAAGGGAGGAGGATTTTGTGTGTGGTGGTATGAAATCGTTGTCCCCCCAAGACTGATATTCCCTTAAAGTCTTCCTCTGAATATTAGAATTGGGGTAATAAGGCCGATTTTCAAAGAAAATGACATCCATTGTGATGTAGGTTTTTCTTTTGAGAGGAAAGTAGCACTTATACCCTTTTTGAAGAGGCGAGTAGCTGAGAAAAATACATTTAGTAGATTTAGGGTCAAGTTTCTTGTGATTGTGTGAATGAATGTGAACAAATGAGGAGCGACCAAATACTTTGGTAGGTAGATTTTGGGTAATTGCCTTAGTGTGGGGAAACAATTTGAGAAGGAGTTGGACTGGACTTTGAAATTTGAGACCCTAGAAGACATCCTGTTAATGAGGTAGGCTGCAGTGGATACAGCGTCACCCCAAAAAGCCTTAGGCACGTTAGAGGAAAACATGAGTCAGCGTGCCATGTCGAGAAGCTGGCAGTTCTTGCGTTCAACGATCTCATTTTGTTGAGTAGTGTCAACGCAAGAACTGAGATGGAGGATGTCTTTAAAGTAGAGATAAGAGCCAAGGATGGAAGAAAAATACTTCTTTGCATTATTAGTCTTGAGTTCCTAGATGGAGTTTCAGAATTGTGTTTGGATCATTGAGTAAAATTTTTCAAATATGTGACCGACTACATATTTATCTTTCATAAGAAATAACTACATTAGTTGAGTGTGATCATCAATAAATGTGACAAACCATTGAGTCCCGGTAAGGGTTGTAACATGGAATGGGCCCCAGATATCGTTGTGAATAAGTGCAAAGGACCGAGAAGAGGTGTATCAAACACGTGAAAATGACATGCGAGTGTGTTTGGCAAGTTGACAAAATTCACATTGAGAAGAGAAAATATCTTTATTGATAAATAAATTTGGAAATAGTTTTGCAAGATACATAAAATTTGGATGGTCGAGACGAAAATGCCATAACATAATCTCAGAATCTTGTTGACACTAGAATTGAAGATAGAATGATGGGTAAATAAATGTCCGCAGTGAGGTTGTGGTGGTGAAGTACCATTGATGATGTAAAGACCCGAACACATCTCAACATTTCCAATCGTCATTGCCGAGTCCGCATCCTGAAATTCACATGTGGTAGGGAAAAATTTAACAATACAAATTAGATCACTAGTCAACTTTCTAATGGATATTAAATTGCAATTTAAGATAGGAACATGAACACATATCAGAGTAGAATGTTTTTGGTGACGTGCACGGAGCCAAAGCCGACAACTTCGGAGACAGAGCCATTGGCAACGCGGATGATGGAGTTGTCCCCGCACAACATATAGTCATGGAGAAGGGAGGCATTGTCAGTCATCTGATGAAAAGCGCCAGAATCAATGATCCACTGACCGAGGGATCCTTGATTGACTGTGAAGACATGGTAGAATGTACCTTGCTGCTCGAGCAGGCCGGTAATGGGGTCGGGAACAACCAGATCAGATGGTTTGTCGATCATTTTATGCAATAAATCGAGTTGCTCTTTGCTGAATGGACTAGGTGCTGGTGCAGGAAGGTCATTGGCAGCGACGGTGCTGTTGGCACGAGGAACGCGATCACATCGAGGCTTCCAATCGATTGGCATTCCATGAAGCACCCAACCCTTGTCTTTATTATGACCCGGTTTGCGAAAATGGTCGCACGAGGGATGACCCTTGCGTGATGGGTTGTCATTGTGCCAAGGCGGAGGAACCAGAGCTGCAAGGATGAAAGCGTCAATGAAGAGATTGGGCGAGGTGGAGATAGGCCCAAACATGACTTTCTGGGGGCATTCTTCGCAACGAACCTCGAAGAAGGCCTCGCGAATACTCGTTAGTGGTTTGAAACCTAATACACGAGAACAAACACAATCGAGAGAGTTGTTGAGGCTGAGAAGGAATTTGAATATCCTTTTTTCCTCGATGATCATATAGTATAAGTTGGTGTTTGGAGTGCATGACCAGACATGAACTTCATACATGTCAACCTATTGTCAGTAACGTGAGAGGGCAGTAAAATACTGAGTCATAGATTGTTTACCTTGGCAAAGATCGTGGAGGATTGACTTGATCTCGAAGAGCTTTGATGTGTTATTCAAGTGAGAGTATGTTTCTTGAGCAACATCCCAAATACTCTTGGCCGTGTCATATAGAAGAAAATTTTTGTCAATGTCGTTGGTCATATAATTGATTAACCATGACATGACCATGTGGTTTTTTGCATTATATGTCCTAAATTTTGGGTTATCCTTGGTCGGAGCGACGACATCATCAATGATATAGTCGTCCTTGCCTCTGCTGCAGATAAACATCATGACGGATTGGGACCACTAGAGATAGTTTTGGCCGTTGAGATTGTGGCCAGTGATGAGGGAGGAAGTGCCATCGATTCCGGTTGGAACAAGGGCAGATGAGATGGAGGATATTTGTTGGGAAGAAGAGGAAGAAGTCGTCATACCGAAGAAGATTGGTATGACTCTGATACCATGAAAAGATATAAGATGACTTAATTTTATTGATGAAAAGAGGGGTATAAATACCTATTACAGGACTTACTAATAAAGAAAACAATATAAACATAATATAGTAGAAAAAGAATTGAATAATAACAAAATATAAGAGTCGGTCAATCTCTCTGATTAAGGAGAGAAATAAATAGAGATTCCCAAGATCCCTCATATAATTTAGAACTCTCTAAATATAGAGTTATAACAAATATGAAATATAATCATTAATATTTTCGAGATCTACAAACACAGACACACACACAGATATATATATATATATATATATATATATATATATATATATATATATATATATATATATATATATATATATATA
>NEWO01000385.1:189344-201531 GCA_003013225.1 Phalaenopsis aphrodite
TGACAGAACTGATGAATTAGCTAAAGTCGCTAAACAAAATTTCTCTAAATGTAGTATTTTCAAAAGATTCTAAAGATGGTGCCATGGCTTATTGTCTTTGATTTTTTTGGAGGCCTCTACGCGATGTTAATGTTTTTTTTTTTAGTGTTTGTTATCATTTTGTGAGGTTTTATTATTCATAATTTGTCTTTCGTCTCTTTTTTTTTCTTGTTATTTTTGTTCTATTTGACAGTGTTATTTTGTATTTTTTTTCTTTTGGATTAAAATCTGGATGAAACCCTTACTTTCTCAAAATAAAAAAAAAATTAAAGAAAAATATCTAAGATTCTAAACACATTCAAATAAATTTTAAACATAACCGTAATATAATTTCTACAGGCTACAAAACAAGAGTTGTTTTAAATAATGATTGATGAAGCAAGTTTGATCAAAGTCAAATAAGATTGTAAATTGATCAATGAAGATTCTAACAAAATTCAATGATTATTTGAACAAATTTGAGATACAGTCCAACATACAACGTAGGCTTGACCAAGTATAAAATTCAGTTGAAAGTTTAAAAAATCAGCCTTTCAAGAAATATTCGTCACCAACATTAACAACCCATGCTATTTTTATACCCATCACAATCACATTCAAGAAGACAAGATTGAATCATTCAAACTTATACTAAAAGGAAATTACAGAGAAGCATCCGCTTCACTTGCCTATAAGTAGGCACAGCCAAATCACAGCTCTGTAAACAGAAATTTAGTCAGTCAATGAGCACAAACATATGGCGATTCCTACTTATGCCTTCGTCCCGTTTGCTGTCGTGAGCTGCATCATCCTTTTCATCTTCATCAAAGCTACAATAGATTCATGCCGACACGAGCAACTGGAGGCTTGGCCAGGCCATGTTGGGCATGTCAGCCGCGGCCGAAGACATCATTTTGAGCTTGGGCCGATCGCTCACGCCAGAGCTGGCCTTGATATAAATGACGGAGGCGTCGGTAGAGGTGAGTTTGGCGGTGTCGGGGGAGGCTGCGTTGGTTGTGGTGGAGGAGGAGGAAGTGTCTTTGGTGGAGGTGGTGGTGGTGGATGTGGAGGTGGAGGTGGAGGTGGAGGTGGAGGTGGGGGAGGTGGAGGTGGTGGTGGTGGATGTGGAGGTGGAGGTGGAGGTGGGGGAGGTGGAGGTGGTGGAGTTTGTTGATTTTGTCGTTTATGACAACTTTTTTGTGTATGGGTGATTTAGAATAAATTCAGAAATGTTTTTGTAATTAGTGTAGTTAATATGGTTTAGATGGATAATTGCACGTTTAGCTGGTACATATTGTAAAACTGTTTCTTGGTTTTTTTAGTGATTGAATTTTCATATTTATTTGTTGAAGTTTGGGCAAAAGCTTTCTTTTTGTGGTTGGCGTCTGTGATTTGCCCTGAAGCGCTTGGAGCAAAGAAATCACGGCAAGTAATCATTAGTTTTTTCTCTTAAGTATTTACATACATACATATCTAACACAAACTTTTTATATTTGCACCCATGCCATCTTTATGTAGAAAGAGAGAGCGACATAGGTAAGAATTACGCGGTAAGTACGTAAATGAGCTATTTTAGTTTGTTCTGTAAAATTTCAATTGGGGATGAAAATTTTCAATTTATTTGATCAAGAATGTTCTTATTTGTCATTATGCCAACTTTGCCCCGACACAAGATAATATGTACAAAATCTTCAAATTTCTGAAGGATGAAGATGAAGCATGGGAGACAAAAGACGACGTGATGTAAGCTTTTCATTTGTGCATCAAATCTTTGGGATATCTTTATTTCTGCCAAATTGCTCCCTTTACGAAACTCAGTAAAGTTACGAAGGAGAGTGCTAACTTAAATTAATGTATTCAGACTGGGAGACCAGTTGATGTGGGGGCTTTGATTGTGAAATCTATTCTTGGATTGACTTTAAATGGATCTTCAATTGTACTTGGACATCCATCCACTATCTTTATGTTTTGTAGCCAGGCGTAGGTCTCATATATTAATTCGGAAAATGTGCTTCTTCCTTGGGATCCCCGTCGGCACTAAAAAGTTGGTTGTCGGTTGCCGGAATTAGAATCTCCATGCCCAGTTTAATTTAATTTATATACATATAATTTCGGGAAAGTAGTATTTTAAAATTTTGAAAATACAAGACCGCATCGATCTCATATCCTCAGTAGTTTAAATAAACGAGCATAATACCACAAGCAATACATCTATCCCAAAGGGTAGACACACTACTTACTAGTAAGACTTGATTAAAAAAACTAAAAAAATTATGACATCCATTTAAGTCTGCGAAAAACCATTTTTTATGTTGACTGGCAAATTCCCCTATTTAATACAAGAAGTTAAATAGGGTTTATATTAAGCTGGGTTCTTGAAAATTTCTTATAAAGGTAAGCCCTTATAGTTAATTACATCTTAGATAACTGAAGTCACCTAAAAAACTCTCGATAAAAATTAGAGCATATTGTTTTCAAAGAGTTCAAGGGATAGGACTTTTCAAAAGATCGGATAAAGAGGTGTGAAATGAGAATGACTCAAAGTTGGAACATTTATTTTTGGAATCCAAAGAAAGAAGAACTAGTA
Source organism: Phalaenopsis aphrodite (assembly GCA_003013225.1). Lineage (NCBI taxonomy): Eukaryota > Viridiplantae > Streptophyta > Magnoliopsida > Asparagales > Orchidaceae > Phalaenopsis > Phalaenopsis aphrodite. Next base: position 191,950 of record NEWO01000385.1, read on the forward strand.
GATGTCACACATTCTGAGGAGAACCTCAGTGACTTCCCAAAACTACTCTATGGTTTGATATCAACTTCAAGAGGAAATTATGTGTGCCATCATACCAATTTTATTAATTAGGGCTTACATTCGTGTAAAACGATCACACAAATAGCCTGAAAAATGTGAGAATTTAGGTCATGACGAACGACAACCTCAAAATTCTAAAAGGAGTTAGGGCTTATATTGTATAGTAGAACCATACAAAGGCCAAAAAGAAGAGTTGAGGATTTATGTCGCACTGGCAGACAACCTTGAAATCATATGGTTTGTTATTTAATTATAAGGAAAGATGTGTTGTTGTAGCTCCTCTTGCTATTGCAGAAGGCCATCCACAAAGTTAGCTCCAAGCTCCTCGTTGTAGTGAATTTAAGTTTTCTAATGTGTCAACACTTGATGTCAAATCAAATGTTTCCTAAGGTTAAGGTTATTTAAATATCATGGGGGATGTTAAAGTTGATTAGAGCGACACCAGTTAGGATCCCATGGTTCCTTCGTTCCGGAAACACTATTTTCTTCGGATTCACATAGTCCAAATGAATTTTCTAAGCTCAACTCAATGAGTTCCATACTTTCATTTAGACCATGAGAAATCTCGTTAGCAACCGTAGGTTACCTTCTCCGAGGGATTCCCAATCATCCGATAGAGATGTTTTAATTTAGTTGTAATTTTTATTTTATTGTTTTGTTTGTGATTGAATTTGAACTGTCTTATATTTTAACTGTTGTGGCATTGAATTTTATCTTGTTTTGATTTTTTAATTTTCGTTTTAGTTTCAGTTTTGTGGCTATCCTAAAAGTTTCAGTTTTGACATGTTATGTGACTTTGTTGTTTAACATGCAAATTTACAAGTAGGAAATGAGAGGCATAAAAAGGTAAATAAAAGTAAATTGCAATGCAATAACTTAAAAGCGTACCTGTTGATTCTTACTGTTCCTCCATCTGAAAGGTTAGTACTTGCAAAGCATATATGTATAATTTTGTATGAATTAAAACATGCCTGTAAGAAATACGAAGAACATGGGTTTGAGGTGTGTCTACCAAACCTTATGTTATACCCTGGTAGGTCCAATTTATTCATCTATGGGGATGATCTCATCAAGCAATTCATAATATGTTCAAGTGTCCTCTGAGATTCTCTAAAGGATCATGAAAAGGTCCTGGGTAATATCCTAGACATTTCCTAGTCCCTCGAATCATCTTGAGTTCATTTTAGTCTTATTATGTTTGCTAAGTGGTTCACCCAATTCATACCCTTTTGCTTAATGGACCTTAATGTTTTGATTATCCCTTTAAGTAGGGTAATGATCATTTGATGTTCCACTTACAAATTATATGAATAAAGGTCCTTCGGGGCAATTTGGGCTTAATTAAGAAACTTAGCCAATTTGATTTTAGAAGATGGGATTGTAGTGTTTTAAATAGTTTCAAATTAATTATAGATCATTTTCTAAACCTCATTATACAAGATTTTGATTAAGCCTGATTCAATACTAAGCCCTTAAAACTTAATGGGTAGATTTGTAATTTTTAGGAAAATTTGAATACTTATATTTCAAATCCTTATCAAGAATCATAAATCATTTTAAAACCATTAATCAGAGTTTAAATCTAGTGGGTTATGATCTTCCAGAGTCAAACCCCTCACCTTAATATCTTCTTATTTAATTACTCTTCCAAATTTCATCAATTTGAGAAGTTACAAATTTATCCTTAATGAGACCAAAGTGAGATTGGTTACTACCATTTATCTCTTTCATATTTCAATCATCAATAAATTTCAATTAAGATCATTTATTACCTATTTACACTTTGATTAGGACTAAATATTAATTAAGGCTTAAAATCCAAAATTACCCTTTTGTCCTTAAGGTCTTAACGCCTCATAATTAATTAAAATAAACTCAATGAACTTTAAAATTTTTATGTTACCCCACTCAAGGGTTAATTAAAACATGAGAGAGGAAAATGTAATTTTTCTAAATTTATTTAATTTTATAATTATTTTAATGCAAAAATAGGGGGTTTTGATGAAAATTTAATAACTTAACCAAAATAAAGCTTCTGTTCTTAAGGAAATTACTAGAGATTCACTTAGGTTAGAGGACTACTAGGATCAATTTTCATCATTTTTAAAGGTTTAATTTAATTATTAAAATTATTTTTTTGAGTATTAATTAAATATAAAATATTTTTTAAGTTGAAAATTAAATTTTACGTTTTTCTTAAATCTCTCTGAGTCCTAGGAACCACAGAAATAAATTTCATATTTTTTGGTTTATATTTTAATTATTGGAATTAGTTTAATGGAAAATTAAAAAAATTCATTTTAAGCCTTTAAAAATTAATATCTTGACTTAGAAAATTAGAAAAATTATTTTTAATTAGTCCCAAGTGATCAAGAAGCCAAATATGACACTTTAGTGTGTTTCCACAATTTTGTATTTTTTATGATTTTTTAATTAATTTTTATTTATTTAAATACTTAAAAATAGCTTAAAAAATGAAGTATTTATTTTAATTCCGCTTTTATTTTTCTTAAGTTTTTTTGGTCCTAAGGAGCTCACAGAACTAGTTTGGTGATTTTTTTAATTGTATAATTATTTTAATGCCCAAAATGCAANTCCCAAGTGATCAAGAAGCCAAATATGACACTTTAGTGTGTTTCCACAACTTTGTATTTTTTATGATTTTTTAATTAATTTTTATTTATTTAAATACTTAAAAATAGCTTAAAAAATGAAGTATTTATTTTAATTCCGCTTTTATTTTTCTTAGGTTCCTTTGGTCATAAGGAGCTCACAAAACTAGTTTGGTGATTTTTTTTAATTGTATAATTATTTTAATGCCCAAAATGCAATTACACTTAATTAATCCATTTTAGTGGTCAAATTAATTCCAATTGACTTAAATTTTTTTTGGGGAGCTCCTCTATCATTAAATTATAGTGGAGAATTAATTTCATGCCATTTACATTTATATTTTGTCTAATGTATTTATATTTTATTTTTAGGGTTGGTGACAATTAGAGTTATTTTTAATGGGTTAAACCAAGTTTATATTTTTTCTAGGTTCCCTTGACCACAATGAACCCACCAAAACAAGTTTTTTTTTCTTTCTGATTAATGTTTTAATTATTATATTTATTTTACCAAAAAAGACATGACATGTTTGAAAATTAGAGATCTCTGCCTGGAGACCCCCTGTGACCTTGGAAAAATCTTGGAAGATCCCTCATGACTTAGAGATCAAAAGCCCCAAAAATCAAGTCATGGTGAAATGTCCATGCAAATGGAGAATTCAAAAAAGAAATACACTATTTAATTACGTAAAAATCACACATGCATCAAACAGACATGAAACCATTTCCACATTATTCTCCTCTATTCATTGAGCATGAGAGTATTTTTATTTTATTTTTATCATTTTTCTACAGTAAGATATGGATTTTAGAATTTCTAATCATTTAAATAAATTAAAATAATCTAGATTTTTCTACTTATCTAGCTTAAGCTACGACAGCTATGAATAGATACGCGGCGCTCCACCATTTGACACCGCTAGCCACCTCAGCATCGCACGTCCCAAGGTTCGTGCACCATCTCCTCATCTGGCATAATCCAGATCGTCCATTTGATACAAGCGAAAATGGACGACATCTGTTCATCATCCCCAACGTCCGTAGCTCGAGAGCCGTTAAACTTCAAACCTTAAGATCTCTCTTGATACTCAATCAAATCAAGTGCAATTTGTTCTTATAGATGCGTCTAGACAAGGAAAACACATCAATATAGTTAATCAAATATGAAATCAAGTCTATGAGCTGGGTGAATTAAAATAGGCTTAGTTTAAAGGGAGATTTCAATACCTTTAACCAAGAGGTGTGGCCTTGATTGGTTGCTTCCAAATGCTTGAGTTGAGTCTAGAGAGCTCCTAGATAAATCCTTGGGTTGTGGTGAATTGCCTAGACCTGAATTCGATCGAGGCCGATTTTGGGTGTTGATTAAGGTCCATGCTAGGGTGGTTTGGTGATGGTGCTTTTATGGGGGTTCTTCTTCTTTCACTCTGGGGATGGTGTGGGTGCAATTAATTTGACTTTGGTGCACTGTGGAGTTGTGGGGAATTATGTGATGGTTTGAGCTGATTTTTTAGCTCCAAAATTGATCTAAGGCAGTGGGTCTGAATGGCTGGAAACAGAGGGCTTACACTAAGAGAAGCTAGGAGAAGCTCTGAGAATAATTTGTCAGGGCCTTTCCAAGGAATTCTAACAACTTTCCCCTTGGCCGTGAAAGGCATTTAAATAGGAGGGGCCATGGTGGCTCTCAAGCAAAGCTTGGGTGCCTAAGATGTCGCATAGGTGGAGGGATCAGAGGATCAATGACCAATTAGATTGGTGCCACCTAGATGGGTTTAATTTTGGCCTAGGTGAGGCTCTTGGATTTGAGTTTTTTTGCAGCTAAGGTAGCTGACCGTCCAAGCTCAGCTCACCATTTCACTGAGGATGATCAATGGTGGCCTAATGTGCAGCCAAATGGGTCTATGCATGGGTAAGGTTGATTAATTGAAGTGGAAAGGGCTATTGGGTTAGGTTGGGTCAACCATGGGTCTAGCCCCATCAGAATGGGCTTGGGTAGCTCCCCATGGCTGACCAAGATTAGGTGAGTCAGCTGAAATGGTGTTGAGAAGTCCCCATACAATGGGTTTGGTTAAACATGGATTAGAGTGTACCATTAAGAGGGTTAAAACCTTTTTAAGGGATCTTGAAAGTGGTGATTTCGTTTTCCATTAATAGCTTGGTGAGGTGGCAAAGGCTCATTTAGCTCGCCATGGCATGAGGATGGCTTCATAGCTTGTCCTTGGCTTGGTTAATTTAAGAAATGTTTGGATTATATGAGGTATTTTGATGGTGTTTGTCATGAGGATTAATATGGAATGATTTTGGCATGAATTGGAAACTTAGGGAAAGATTTTGATTAAATGGATGATGGATAAAAAAATTGTCATATGGGCTTTCAATTAAATCTTGGGCTTTCTGAAGGAATTGAGGGCTTGGGATTTTAAAATTTGGAGTGAATTTGGGCTAACAATTGGGTCAATTAAATGTTTAATTTGGTGTAGGGAGATTTTATGAAGAGTTTTGAAAGGATTTCATGTGATTTTGATTTGAATTGGAAGGCCAATTTGGTTGAATTTGGACATAGGGTCAATTTGAGGATTTTGTGTTACACTTGGGTTTGGGTGAATTGAGCTTTGAATTGGGTCAAATTGAGTTTGCATTTGGTTTTAATTGGCATTAGGGATGTTGAATTTTTGTTTAGAATTGAGATTGGGTAAGATTGGGGTCAATTTGTTTGACATTAGGGCTAATTTGGGGAAAATGAGCCTCTAAGGGAAATTTGGGGCTTTTGGTCAAAATGGGTCAAATTGGTCAAATTGGGTCAATGTGATGGTTCAAAATTGAAATTGGGAATATTTTGGATGATTTTGGAATTTTTCAAAATTTTTGTTCATGAGGGGCATTTTGGTAATTTTTTGCAATTTTGGGTACATTTGGAATTTGGTGGTTTTGATTAATTTGGGTAGTGGGGAATGGTGGTTCGAAATAAATTTTGGACCAATTTTGGTATTTTGGGTAATTTTGGCAAAAATTAGGGTTGTAGGGGTATTTTGGTAATTTTAACGAAAGTAGGGCTAAAGTGGGCAGCTAAGCCATGACGCCACCAAGTCATAAGAGCCATAAAAAGACTCACTTTGGATGTTCAATATGCTAGCCCTAACTCTCTTAGCCAAAGGCTAGGAGTTTGAGTCCACCAATGTGAGCTTTCCGAAAAGAGTCAAGAGACCAAACCAATGGGTCCTAGGGTTGGGGGTGTGTGAGAAAGTGTAGTGTGTGCAAGCTAGCATAGAAAATACCAAACCACCCAGTGTTAGTTCTAAGGTTTGATCATCCTATGGAAAACTCCTCTTGAGCTCCTCCATATTGACCCCACCTATTAAGTGCTAGAGTTAAGGATCAACATGTAGAACTTTAAGTTGAGTAGAGAAGAGTTTTAGAATTTCTAATGGTGAGGGTTCTTTTTATAGTCCTCTAGGAATAGTCAACAAGAAAGTCATATGACTAGACCTTAGGCTACTAAGGAGGGAACTGGACCTCAACCAAAAGTGAGGTCAACAAACCCTTGGACCCAACTTTGAGTTTTGATGGCATCGTGAATGAAGAAGTCGATGATAGAATTCTTCCTTTGGATTAGTCTTCTCAGAATTCCACGCCATCTTTTTTGCCAGAAATTCCAAAAAATTTGGATTTTGAGTTAAAAAGGATTAAGAAATTAGAGAAGAAAATGACTAGTACTCTATATGGGATTAGCAGCATTTTTGATCAATTTGACCATTTAGATTGGTGAATCAAACAACAACTTGATCGCACTAGACTTTTTGAAGAGGCAATGGCACATATGTATAAGAAGAACTTTTGGACCAAGCATGAATCAACTGATGAATTTCCTAATCGTCCATTTTATAATTTATATGTTCATCACCAATCAATGGGAGACCTTAGAAAGGAAGATAGTGATGAAGTTGAAGGAGTATAGTGGCTTTGGAGTTCTAGCTTTAGATTGAAGTGAGCATTTATTTATCAACTGTGTGTTTATGTTTATTACTTATTGTCAACGGATTGCTTATGTTTGATATTTGCATTTGTAATATTGTTTCCAGCGCCAAGTTGTTGGTGTGATTTTTTACGCTCATTTATATGTCGGGATAAAAAATGTTTGTTTGTATGTGTTTGGATATATTGACACACACACACACACATATATATATATATATATATATATATATATATATATATATATATATATATATATATATATATATATATATATATATATATATATATATATATATATATATATATATATATATATATATATATATATATATATATATATATATATATATATATATATGAGTTTTGTGTTGTTTGTGGAAAAATATTGAATGTTAAAAAGTTACTTAAAAATAAAAATTAAAGTGAATTTAGGCTAATTAGAGATGGAAGTGTTGTATTGTGCGACGATTTCATGAAAATATGAATCGAGTCGGTGCTAAACCACGCCTGCTTTAGCGTCAAACAGTGCTTGGTTCACGAACTCGCCTAGGCTTTTGAAAATCTCAAAAAAGCACTGTTCCTCCATCTTTGTGCTTCGAGCTTCATGTTGTTCTTGAGTTAGGGCAAAAACTTACCTAAGGAATCAAAATACTTGGATTTTAGGCAATTTGGAGGAGTGAAAACTTCAGATTTTATCTTCACTTGATTTTAAATGGTTCCTAAAATGAAGAAGGGAAAGGGAAGAGTGAATTTTGACTATGATAGGTCCATGAATCTCAAAGCTCAGAATCAGTACAATTCAGAACTCACAACAAAGAATTTGATCCAAGAATGAGCTTTCTTCAATCTTGGAGGTTCTATCCAAGGATTGATTATAGTATGACAATAGGAGACTTTCTGCTACTTCATTGCAGTAGCAGTTATTCATGTTGTTCATAAGTTTTATGCAAATCTCTGGGAAGCATTTGATGATCATATTTTTGTTTGAGGTAAATTTATGGAATTCATTCTTGATATGATCAATGCATTATATCAATTAAAGAATGAATTTCTCTACGATTACTCTAAATTTGTGACATCTGTTTCAAACCTAAATGCATTCATTGCATTCTTAACCAATCAAAGAGGAGTGTGGAAAATTAAGAATAACAACAAGGTAAATTTTGCTTCTTATATGCTAAATGCTTAATCCAAAGCATGGAATTATTTCATTTCTAGTCAACTTCTTTCTACAATTGATGTACGTGAAGTTACAAAGGATATAGTTATTTTAAATTTTTGCATTCAACAAAAGAAGAAAATAGACATTGGGTCTCTTATTTATCTGAACACCCATAGCTTTTCAAAGGGTGGGACTACTGGTGGCTTAGAAAACCCTGCACTGATTTTCAATTTATGTGACCAATAAAGAGTAGGGTATGATAGATCAGAAGAGTTACTACATCCTCTTAAGCCCATCAACAAACCAAAATTTCATACCTAGGAGTTACATGCTGGATAGAGTACAGGAAGTGGAAGTAGAGACATGCCCTCCACATCAGCTTCTAGACCTAATACTTCTAGTAAATTATTTCTACAGGATGTTATAGAGAAGATTATTATTCAACAAGGAGATATTGTCAGGCTCAAGAATCAGATGAGAGGTATGGAAATTCGGAATTATCATAATGATACCTAAATGCAGAGAAGAGTTGAGTTTGATACTACTTATTATGAGGCTATTGACTAGAGGAAAATATGTTGAGATTTTCAAATCTATTTTTGATGATATTGCACTTAAAAGAAATGTATTTTTGATGTTTCGTTGCAGGAATGATGAATTAGGGTAATTGGAAAAAAAGATACAAAAAGGAGTAAATTTGGAGCGAAAAAGACCAAAATGTGAAGATTTGAACTAGGCCGCCGGCGGCCCCCTCAACCCCACCGACAGCCCCCTCGACCCCGCTGACGGCGAGTTTTTCCCGAGACTACAGGAAAAAAATTCTCCAAAAGCCCGCCGACGGCACCATCCACCCTGCCAACGGCGAGATCGACGGTTATGCCTACTCAAGCTTTGGATAAGGCCAAATTTTGAAGGGATGCTTAGGCAAGTCTTGGGAAAGCTCATCCACAACTTTAAAAGAACATTTTTGCTAAAAATAAAAGAGTGCTAGAGGCCATGGAGGTTACCATTAGTATATATAATTTCTAATAGAGTGTAACAATTGTGAGGAATTTCTCGAGAGATTATAAGAGTGGAGGGAAAGTGAGAGATTTCTTCCTCCTTGCTACTTCGAAAAGGAATTCTGTGTGCTGTAAAGAAAGGAAGAGATTCAGAGGAACTTCGAGGAGTGTTCTTGGGGAGAATTTAGAGATAAGTTATTTACTTGTTGTAGTTTGTATGACTTTGATTTTATATATGAATTCCGAGTTTTGTTGTGTTTTCTCCATGAGTTCTGAGTAGTTTTCTCTGTCTTTCTCCTTGTCTCAAGATTTGTGAAATGGTGATTTGAATTGGTGAAGCCATGAAAATGTTTAAGAAATTGTGATGACCTTTTCACTTCGATCTTAATTTACTTTCAATATGGCTAATTGATTTGTTAAAATATGTTGTGTTTTACAACTAAAGTAAAGATTACATCCAAGATTTTAGAAGGTCAAAGCTCTTGGAATTTGGGTGCAAATAAATAGGGAAATATTATTATCGGGCGAAGAATTTGAGATTTTAGAGTGATAGACTAAAATCCCCAATTCGGTCCTATCGTTTGGGTGCTGATGTGTAGATGTTAGCCCTCAGGTGAGGGGAACGTGGGAGCCCCGAAGTGAGAGCCGGTATCCTCCCAGCCTAGCTGCAGAATCAGTATCCAAGCACAGGATTAGTCAATGTTCTTTATGCCTGGACCAAAGGGTAAATAATAGGAATGCTTTTATTTGACACATTATAAATTGAACTAATTCA